>JBBDGP010002916.1:0-182581 GCA_037952835.1 Lithobates septentrionalis
ACGGGGGGGGACCCTGCTGGGAGGACACGGGAAGGGACCCTGCTGGGAGGACACGGGGGGGGAGACCCTGCTGGGAGGACACGGGGGGGGGGGGGAAAGACCCTGCTGGGAGGACACCGGGGGGGGGGGGGGAGACCCTGCTGGGAGGACACGGGGGGGGGGTGGGGAGACCCTGCTGGAGGACACGGGGGGGGGGGGAGACCCTGCTGGAGGACACGGGGGGGGGGCGAGACCCTGCTGGGAGGACACGGGGGGGCGAGACCCTGCTGGGAGGGGGGGGGCGAGACCTGCTGGGAGGACACGGGGGGCGAGACCCTGCTGGGAGGACACGGGGGGCGAACCCTGCTGGAGGACACGGGGGCGAGACCCTGCTGGGAGGACACAGGGGGCGAGACCCCTGCTGGGAGGACACGGGGGGCGAGAGACCCTGCTGGGAGGACACGGGGGGCGAGACCCTGCTGGAGGACACAGGGGGGCGAGACCCTGCTGGGAGGACACAGGGGGGCGAGACCCTGCTGGGAGGACACGGGGGGGCGAGACCCTGCTGGGAGGACACGGGGGGGCGAGACCCTGCTGGGAGGACACGGGGGGGCGAGACCCTGCTGGGAGGACACAGGGGGGCGAGACCCTGCTGGGAGGACACAGGGGGGCGAGACCCTGCTGGAGGACACAGGGGGGCGAGACCCTGCTGGGAGGACGCGGAGGGGGACCCTGCTGGGAGGACAGGGGGGGGGGGAGACCCTGCTGGGAGGACGGGGGGACCCTGCTGGGAGCACACGGGGGGGGGACCCTGCTGGGAGCACACGGGGGGGACCCTGCTGGGAGCACACGGGGGGGGGACCCTGCTGAGAGCACACGGGGGGGGACCCTGCTGGGAGCACACGGGGGGCGGGACCCTGCTGGAGGAGCACACGGGGGGGGACCCTGCTGGGAGCACACGGGGGGGGACCCTGCTGGGAGCACACGGGGGGGGACCCTGCTGGGAGCACACGGGGGGGGGACCCTGCTGGGAGCACACGGGGGGGGGGACCCTGCTGGGAGCACGGGGGGGGGACCCTGCTGGGAGCACACGGGGGGGACCCTGCTGGGAGCACACGGGGGGGGGACCCTGCTGGGAGCACACGGGGGGGGACCCTGCTGGGAGCACACGGGGGGGACCCTGCTGGGAGCACACGGGGGGGACCCTGCTGGGAGCACACGGGGGGGACCCTGCTGGGGGACACACGGGGGGGGGCCCTGCTGGGAGAACACGGGGGACGACCCTGCTGGGAGCACACGGGGGGGGACCCTGCTGGGAGCACACGTGGGGGGGGGACCCTGCTGGGAGCACACGGGAAGGGACCCTGCTGGGAGGACACGGGGGGGACCCTGCTGGGAGGACACGGGGGGGGGGACCCTGCTGGGAGGACACGGGGGGGGGGGGACCCTGCTGGGAGGACACGGGGGGGGGGGGACCCTGCCGGGAGGACACGAGGGGGGGACCCTGCCGGGAGGACACGAGGGGGGACCCTGCCGGGAGACACGAGGGGGGGGACCCTGCCGGGAGGACACGGGGGGGACCCTGCCGGGAGGACACGGGGGGGGGGGACCCTGCCGGGAGGACACGGGGAGGGGACCCTGCCGGGGAGGACACGGGGGGGTGGGACCACCCTGCCGGGAGGACAGGGGGGGATCCTGCCGGAGGACACGGGGGGACCCTGCCGGGAGGACACGAGGGGGGGACCCTGCCGGGAGGACACGAGGGGGGGACCCTGCCGGGAGGACACGAGGGGGGGACCTGCCCGGGAGGACCGGCGGGGGACCCTGCCGGGAGGACACGGGGGGGGGGGACCCTGCCGGGAGGACACGGGGAGGGGACCCTGCCGGGAGGACACGGGGGGGGGGGACCACCCTGCCGGGAGGACAGGGGGGGATCCTGCCGGGAGGACACGGGGGGGACCCTGCCGGGAGGACACGAGGGGGGGACCCTGCCGGGGAGGACACGAGGGGGGGGACCCTGCCGGGAGGACACGAGGGGGGGACCCTGCCGGGAGGACACGAGGGGGGACCCTGCCGGGAGGACACGGGGGGGGGGGGACCCTGCCGGGAGGACACGGGGAGGGGACCCTGCCGGGAGGACACGGGGGGGGGGGACCACCCTGCCGGGAGGACAGGGGGGATCCTGCCGGGAGGACACGGGGGGGACCCTGCCGGGAGGACACGGGGGGGACCCTGCCGGGAGGACACGGGGGGGGGGGACCCTGCCGGGAGGACACGGGGGGGGGGGACCCTGCTGGGAGGACACGGGGGGGGGGGACCCTGCTGGGAGGACACGGGGGGGGGACCCTGCCGGGAGGACACGGGGGGGGGACCCTGCCGGGAGGACACGGGGGGGGGACCTTGCCGGGAGGACACGAGGGGGGGACCCTGCCGGGAGGACACGGGGGGGGGACCCTGCCGGGAGGACAGGGGGGGATCCTGCCGGGAGGACACGGGGGGGACCCTGCCGGGAGGACACGGGGGGGACCCTGCCGGGAGGACACGGGGGGGGGGACCCTGCCGGGAGGACACGGGGGGGGGGGGACCCTGCTGGGAGGACACGGGGGGGGGACCTTGCCGGGAGGACACGGGGGGGGGACCTTGCCGGGAGGACACGGGGGGGGACCCTGCCGGGAGGACACGGGGGGGGGGACCCTGCCGGGAGGACATTGGGTGACCCAGCAATCTACACATGATCTCCAGCCGGCTCTGACTTCTCTCCTCTGTCACCGGACTACTCGCTCACTGTCTGCCCCGCACCGGCACCGCTCTGCAGTTCACGATCTCCGCTGTACATGTGACCCGGCCTCCGGCTAATTCCATCCAATCCGCATTCACCGGGTTCAACGTGACGTCACCACAGCTGGAGACCGGCACCACGCCCAGCGCCAACTCTCTCCAATGGTTGTACGCGTTCCGTGCTTCTCACAAGGCGATTGGCAGGGAGGATAAGATGGGCGGGGCAGGCTGAGATATTTCCTAAAATAGAAAAGTAGCGGGTAGAGTAGAGGCTGTGTAGCCTCAGCCGGGGGGGGGGGCTGTATTGTCGGCCATGGGGCCTCCATAGTGCTATGTCGCTGACATATACCGCAGCTAATCCTAGTACATATACCAAGGCTGTAATAATGCAGTGCTGGGAAGCAAGGGACTGGAGGGAGAGTTTGCTTCTAGAGCCGTGTTTGCCTACATGAAGCACGTGTAAATTTTAGGCCTGGAGATACGTTAAACCCCGAAAAACTTTATAGATTTTGTCAAAGAAGAGACCCTGGAGAATAAAATGGGAATAGTTCCAAATGTATTGCCCCTTGTTCCCTTTTATGTGAACCTAATAAACCATTTACTAAGGATTTGGCGTGCCGGTTTCTATTGGAAGTTCCAAATTTATGTCACATGATATTAGCACAATGCTTTATAAAGCACAAACTACAACAGAATACACTAAAGTTCATTTTATGGCACACAAACACCATATATTACCCAACTTTTTGTGAAATAAAAGATGAGCTTGTGCCAAGGAAATAAATACCTAATGGCCCTTCCACACTGATCAGTTTTTCTTCGGTTTTTCCATACCTCCCAAATTTTTGAGATGGGAATGAGGGACACCTAGCAGCAAAAGTATGCAGGTATAGGACACACCCCTTGCCACGCCCCCTCACAGGAGAATTGTGCAAAAAAACAAGAATGGTTAAGCCCACAAATGCTTTTTTTTTTACCACTACTATTCCTTTATATTGTTTTTTTAAAATTTACAAATGCAGCAATTTAGAAATCAGATGAAAGGTTTAGCACTGGGAAACACTTTTTGATACATAAAAAGTGCATTTTATATACATCTATATAGATCAGACCAAAATGAGGGACAAATGAGGAGGAATGAGGGACAGAGGGACATTGCTCCAAATCAGGGACAGTTGGGAGCTATGGTTTTTGCATTACAGAAAGCTGCAGAAAAATGCAGGGCCATTAAAGTATTACTAAACTCACAACAGTAAAATTAGTCGGCATATTGATCCTGTCTTCTCTGATCCCCCCCCCCCCTTTTCTTTTACTGTCCCCAACCCATCTTCTGATAGAACAGAGCCTAGGGTTAACAGAGATTAATGGGCCTAGAATTAGGTTGGACTTGATGGACTTGTGTCTTTTTTCAACCTCACCTACTATGTAATTATTGCTTCCAGAATTATTGCTGCATGCATGGCAATATGTAATATGTGTAGTACAATCATCCTTTCATGTGTAGACACCCCTGATTCATGCGCTTACCTTTGTATGTGTGTGTATGTTGGGAGGCTCAACATTTTTTTTCCCCCTAATAAAATCAGTTGGGGGAAAAAAAGTACTCCACCTGATACTTTTTTATGACAGGTTCTCTTTATTGGGAGATCAGGGGTCTTTTAGACTCCAGATGTCTCCCCTGCCCTCTGCTTGCAGATCACATTCCACTTCTTCCCCCAACACAGCAGCCATGGAAAGTAACAGCCAGACCCAGAAGTGATGTAATACATGTTGCTTCCAGATCCTTACTAGGTAGGAAAGTTCACAGGTCCCCCTATCTGACAGGGAAAGGGAAGAGTGGACAGTCGGCTTGTCAGATTTAGGCCCCTTTCACATGGACGTTCCAATCAGGTCTACCTGTCAGTTTTTCAGGCGGACCCGATTGGAACCTCCATTCTTCTCTATGGAGCGGCGGGTGTAAACAGACATGTGTCCGTTTCCTCCCGCCTACATCAGATCTGATCCGCAAAAAAAACAGATTGGGATTCTTTGCTCCTCAGCCTGGCGAATTGGATAGCAGTCAGGTGTAAACGGACAGGCGGTCTGTTTACATTCGGCCGCCCATGGAGAAGAGTGGTCTAAGTCCGTGTCTGCTCTGCATGAATAGAATGGACACGGACCTGTCCTCTGCTCAGTGGGGATCAATGGAGAGACCGCAGTCTGCCCCATGTGAAAGGGGCCTTACACACATTGGATTGTGTTTAAAACTCCATGCTGCTAATGACATATAACATTCATCAGTGGCAGCAAACGGCATAATAGTAGTTGAATCCAGGCCATCATCACTGCCAAAGGCTGTAACCAGTTACCACACTAGTGCTAGCAAAGGAGGGTTATTACTAGGGCTGTAATAAAAAAGGTTTAAGCTATAGGAATGTCACCTTGTTCCCATCTGAAAACAGAAAATAACTGGGGTTTATCCATATGTCAGTTTTTTTTGCCATTTACATCCCTTTGGGGAGATTTCCCTTCACTTCCGGTCTCATAGCCAAAAAGTGAGAGGAAATCCCTCCAAAGTAAGGGAATCCCTGGTTGTCACTAGAACTAAGTTGGCGCATCAGCATTGCTAACATCATACTACACACCAGCAGCCATGTTGTAGCCCTCAAGGTGAAAAGGATCCATATATGTATTGTCAATAAATATCTTTAGCATTATAGTCATGAAGGTGTTCCAGAACTGTCAAAAAGAAGTATTTGAAAACAAACTGTCATGTCAGTTTCTCAAAAAGCTTCCTATGAAGAAAAAGAAACCAGGATCAAAACTCGAATACAAATGAGATAAATATTGTATATCTTATTTTACTGAATCAGATGTCATGGAAAATGGAAACAAAATCTTTACCCTTGTAATCCAAAAAGATAACAGGTGACTTTTAGAGCTTATATGAGCAGAACTGAACCCATCAATTTAACGGTTTCAAAAAACAATTACATTCCCGGCATACTGGGACTACTAACTGTCACATTTGCTTGTACTGTCAGCCAAACTGTCAAACCATCATATGGCTGGTGTCATAACTGAACACATGTGTAGCATCATGGCAGTTGCAAATCAAACAGAAGCTAAGATGGCAGCTTCCTTGGCTGATAAGGATAGGACGGTTTAGTTCCGCTTTTAGTCCCCTTTCACACTGGGGCGTTTTTCAAGCGCTTTTGGGCTAAAAATAGCATCTGAAAAACGCCTCCCCTGCAGCCCCACTGTGAGAGCCCGAGTGCTTTCACACTGGGGCGGCGCTCTTGCAGGACGTCAGAAAAAGTCCTGCAAGCAGTGTCTTTGGGGCGGTGGAGGAGCGGTGAAATGAATAGGCAGCGCTGCCAAAGCGCCTAGGCAGCGGTGCTTTTCGGGTACTATCAACCCTTTCTTCGGCCGCTAGTGGGGGTTAAATGCGCCCTGCTAGCAGTCAAAAAGTGCCGCTAGTAGTAGCGCCGCTTTACCACTAATGCGGCCCGTTGTCAGTGTGAAAGGGGTCTTAATCAGAAGTTAATATATAAGGCATCTCCTAGAAAATGGAGCACAATATACAGAATATGACTAGCTGGGTAGTAAATGGCCAGCCTTGGTAGATATGTAACTTGTACTATTGGATTGTTATCAACTCAAAAAGGACAAATCAAAGAATAAAGTTTACAGTGATCACTATGGTTTGTTTTTTAGTTTTTCCTGTCCAGAAAAAAGGTCCCTTAGGGTTTGTTCACATGGCAATTTCAGCGTTCCCTATGTGCTTTTGCATATGCATTTAGCCCTGGTTCACATTGATGCGATTTGGCATGCAAATTGACATGTCAAATCGCATGCCAAATCGGCGGCTACTGCCCCCAAAAGAAACATTCGAATCGGTGCGATACCGACTTTGCGGCGCCACACCGATTCCCAAAGGTAGTTCCTGTACTACTTTTGGGTGATTTCAGGTGCGATTTCAATAGACATCTGTGCAGGAAACCGCAAAGATGTCTCTGAAATCACTGGACTGACATGCAGGAATGAAAATGTGTGAGTTCAGCTGAACTCGTACGATTTCATTCCCACAGCAGTGTGAACCTGGGCTTACACATATTTTTGACGCCTTTTGAATGCGTTGCAGTGCATTTTTTTTAAAAGTTTAAAAATCTCTATTTTCATTCAGGACAATGTGCATTTCAGTGCGTTTAGATGCACTTTGATGTGTTCCAGCGAGAAAACTGCAACATGCTTTACCTTTTTGGAAAGCACTGGAACAGACTGCACAGTTTTTGTGGGACTGTCGCTAAAGAAGAAAATGAAAGCTTCCAAACGTGAAGACGCTATTTTGTAGAGCTGCACAATTAACTTGTTAAAAAAATCTCGATCTCGATTCAACCCCCTCATGATCTTTATGCAGCATTTACACAGTTCTTTCATGTAACAAGTGCAGAGCCGTTCTCTACTCACACTAATGTTTATCAACATTGTCAGCGCTGGAAACTAACTATAAACAAAGTATCATTTAGTTCTTTTAGATCAAAGGGATAAACTTCTGTTTGTGGATGAGGTCAGATTAACAACTTAAAGCGGAGGTTCGCTGAAAAAAAAATATTAAAAGCCAGCAGCTACAAATACTACATCTGCTGACTTTTAATATATGGACACTTACCTGTCCAGGGAGCCCGCGATGTCGGCAGCCGAAGCCGATCCGTCCTTCAGCTCTTGGCTGCTGCCGCCGCCATCCTCGGTAAGGGAATAAGGAAGTGAAGCCGTCCGGCTTCACTTCCTCGTTCCCTACTGCGCATGCGCGAGTCGCACATCCTCTCTGGTCCCTGCTGTGGTCCCTAGTGGTTAACCCCTTCACTGCCAGTGTCATTTACACAGTAATCAATGTATTTTTATAGCACTGATCGCTGTATAAATGACAATGATCCCAAAATAGTGTCAAAAGTGTCCGATGTGTCCGCCATAATGTCGCAGTAAAAATCGCAAATTAAAAAAATTAATAATAAAAATGCCATAAATCTATCCCCTATTTTGTAGACGCTATAACTTTTGCGCAAACCAATCAATATATGATTATAGCGATTTTTTTTACCAAAAATATGTAGAAGAATACATATTGGCTTAAACTGAGGGAAAAAAAAGTTTTTTTTTTTTATATATTTTTGGGGGATATTTATTATAGCAAAAAGTAAAAAATATTGCGTTTTTTTTTTAAATTGTCGCTCTTTTTTTGTTTATAGCGCAAAAAGGGGCCTCTACATCTACTGCATTATTATCCTCCAGCCGGCAGAGGTCGCTGCGCAGAGAATGAGTCTCGCCAACGAGCTGGGCACACACAGACCGCTATACTCCCACGTCACCGGAAAGGGCGGAGCTTGGCTGCTTGGAGGCCTGTGTCGGTGTGTCTTGTGTTTATCTTCCAGTCAGCTGTAATCCCTCAATTTTCATCGCTACTATGGAGGACAGCAGCGGCTTCCGCCCCTCAGTCGGCAACCTGGACGACCCTCCTAACAGCCGGGTGTTTCTGGTGGTGAGCCGGTCGGTATCGGAGGACATCATCCGGGAGAAGTTCTCCTCGTTCGGCGAAATCCAGGACGTGTGGGTGGTGAGGGACAAACAGACCAAGGAGTCTAAAGGCATCGCCTACGTCAAGTACGCCAAGTCCTCCCATGCCTGCCGGGCGATGGAGGAGATGCACGGCCGTCACCTGGGAGAAAGCAGCAAGCCCATCAAGGTGAGGGCCGCGTGACGTCATCCCCCGGCCTGACCACGTGGCTGCGAGTGCCCGGATCTCCGGACAATGGCGGATCCCTGGCCAGGCCTGATCACTGCAGGCGTGTTCTATATTCCCCCCCCCCCCTCCTTCTATCATCATGTGCTCCATCCTTTGGCAGCATCATACACATATATATAGAGAGATGATCTCTCTATCTATCTATCTATATATATATATATATATATATATATATATATATATATATATATATATATATATATATATATAGAGAGAGAGAGATAAATTTTGTTTGGTAAATCTTGCCGTACCTGGCTTCCATATTTCCACCTACCTGAGAATGATGTAATCTGTCCTGGATGTTCATACACTGGATTTGTAGTGCTTCTGATCTGTGAATAAAATGAACTACAACCCCCATCTTCTACTGTGGCAAACAGCTTGTAGATGTCAATGGGCCGGGATTGTGTTGATCAGCTCATTCAGAGGTCTATTAACACTCCCTCCAGTTTTTTACCACCTCCCGCCCGCCGTATAGGCAAATGAAGATCCTCTCGTTTTGGGATGTCGTATGACATCACCCCAGTCTGATCTCGCTCGCCATGTCCCTGTTACACGGCGTGACCCCCAATCTCAGTATAGAGCTGATGTGGCTCTTTACCCATGTAATCAGCTGTGTCCAATCACATGTAAACAAAGAAGTGACGGTGTTTCGTCAGATTAGGCGACCCGTCAGAATGTGAAACGGAAGAGATGTTCCGTCGCCGCCATCTTGCTACACCCCGCACTCCTCCACAGTAAGGATACAGTAGGGCTGGGGAAAAAATCGATTTAAATCTTGCATCGAGTTGAGAGGTCAAATCGATTCAAAATTTAAGAAAATCGATTTTTTTTTTTTAGATTTTATTTTTTTTCACCGCGCCGGTCCCGAGGCGCTGCGGGCATGAGTTTTTAGGCGAGGCTTCGGCCAAGTCCGCGGCTATGGCCGGACGCAGTGGACGAAGCCGAGGCTTCGACTAAAAACTCATGCCCGCAGCGCCTCCGGACCTGCGCTGACACTGCGCCGGGCCCGAGGAGCTGCGGGCAAGGAGTTTGTAGGTGAGGCCGCGGCTTCGGCCTAGTCCGCGAGGCCGGACAAAAAGCGGACTAGGCTGAAGCCGCTGCCTCGCCTGAATGCTCATGCCCACAGCGCCTCGGGACCGGCGCGGTTTCCAAAGAAAAAAAAAACTCGATTTGAATCGTGAATCAAGTTTTTTTTTTTGTTTAGAAAATCTCCCAGCCCTAGGATACAGTGAGAAGGGGGGGAAGCAGACATCTTGTTGCACCCACCGGAGTTTTGCCTTTTACACTTTATTTTTAACAGTAAAGTGAGTTTATATAGTGAACTACAGTACTTAGAACTCCGTATGAATGTTTAGATGTTGAATTTTAAAAGCCTCAAACTTCTGTCTGATTAGAAAACCTGTGAGATCCACAGGCTTGCCGCTGCTTTTAAAATGCAGCATCTTACCAGTCAGTTGAAGTTCTAAGTACTGTATTTCTTTATATAAACTCACTTTACTTTTAAAAATAAGTGTAAAATGCAAAACTCCGGTGGGTGTAACAAGATGTCCGCTTTCCCCCATTCTCACTGTATCCTTAGCCCCGGTTTACACAGGGGCGACTTGTCAGGCGACTTAGCTGCCTGACAAGTCGCGTCCCATGAGGAGAGCCAATCAGCAGCATCTTAGAGAGACCTGTACAGATAACCAGTGCGCTGATTAGTAGTGCAGCTCCAACAGTGCCCATCATTGTGGCATATTAGTGCCGCCACATCAGTGAAGGAGAAAAATTACTTATTTACTAAATTTTCTGACAAACTAAGAAAACCTTCTTCCTCTTTTTTTTTTTTTTTTTTTCCCAACATTTTTGGTCTTTTCTCGTTTTTGGCAAAATGATTAAAGTTTCATACGGGTACAGTGTTGCATAACTGTGCAATTGTCATTCAAAGTTTGAGAGCTCTGAAATTTTGGCCTGGGCAGGAAGGAGGTAAAAGTGCATGGTATTGAAATGGTTAATCTGAAAGCCCATAGAGGGGCCCAGGCAGCCAGCTGGAGGGAGAGCATACAGGAGCCTGGCACTGCACCACTGATTTGTGGGTCTAATGCTTTGCAGGCTTCTGGAGGGAAAAAGTGCATTTATTTTTTTTTTCCTAAGGCCCCTTTCACACTGCTGCGATTTTGCTGTGATTTTACGGCCGTGGTTTCAGAGAATGCCTGTGTAAATTTGAGGTCTATGGACTTCAACTCGCATCAAACTTGGACCAAAGTAGTACAGGGACTACTTTGAAGTTGGTGCGACTTGAAGTCGCACAGATATGAATGGTACTCATAGGAAATTGTGGGGTACGGCTTTTCATGCAACTTTGCAGTCCCAAGTTACAGGACAAGTCGCAAAATTGAAAGGGGCCTAAAAGGTCAACTTATCCTTTTAATAATGTCCCACTGAGTGCATATGCATTGCACCTGAACCTAATGCGCTAGCTGGGAAATAATTTTATTTGCATGTTGCTATAGTGACGTCAATGTAAACACTGTCAATATTGCACATGCGCTCCCATTGTTCTAGTGAGAAACATTTGGTTTCCACATGGTGAGATTGGCATATGCATTACTGGGTTGGCAGCACTTACCTTGCCAGTACTATTTTAACATATAAACTGAATAATTCCAGAGCATGCATGCTTGTTTGGAGGTGCATCCAGTGCTCAAGCAGGGAATTCTTTGGTTTAACCACTTGCCTACTGGGCACTTTTACCCCCTTCCTGCCCAGGCCAGCTTTCAGCGCTGTCCCACTTTGAATAACAATTGCGCGGTCAACACTGTACCCAAATTTTTTTTTTTCCACACAAATAGAGCTTTCATTTGGTGGTATTTAATCACCACTGGGTTTTTTATTTTTTGCCAAACAAAAAAAGACCGGCAACTGAAAAAAAAAAAACCAAAAAAACATTTTTCATAGTTTTATAGGGCTGGGAGATTTTCTTAAGAAAAAAAAAAAAAATCTTCAATTTTCTTAACTCGATTCACAATTCGAATCGAGGTGTTTTTTTTTGTTTTGTTTTTTTTTTATGGACACCGCGCCGGTCCTGAGGAGCTGCGGGCATGAGTTTTTAGGCGAGTCTGCAGCTTCGGCCTAGTCCGCGGCATCCAGCCGAAGCTGCGGCCTCGCCTAAAAACTCATGCCTGCAGCTCCTCAGGACTGGTGCGGTGAAAAAAAAAAAATCGATTTGCTTAAATTTTGAATCGATTTGACCTCTCAACTCTATTCAAGATTTAAATCGATTTTTTTTTTTTTCCCCAGCCCTAGTTTGTTATAAAATTTTGCAAACGGATAATTTTTCTCCTTCACTGATTGATGACACTGAAGATGCGGCACTGTTGGGACCGATGTCTTTTTAACAGAAGACTGTTATCGGTTTTCTTTTCTCCGCACGCTGTCAGTGTGAGGGGAAATAAAGCCAATAACCAGCTTCTGTTTACATCCTATGCTGTGGCCGGAGGTGTTTGCCTTTCCTATATGTTGAACATTTTAAACCTAAGTCATGGAAATTGTAAGTAGATTCAGTGTGCATGTAACCGCATTTTATCTGTGCTAAAATCCTTCTATTGTCTGTGGGAATAACCTGTTTTTGGCTCCGGTTTAGCAATATCTGTGGATAAAAAGTCTCTTACTGTTTCATTAAAGTGTTTCAGTTTTGTAGTAAGCCTTGGCTTGACAAAGATAATAACAACATCCTTTTAATTTAGGTGTTTATTGCGCAATCCCGGGGGTCTTCAAATCACAGAGATGTGGAAGATGAAGAATTAACTAGGATATTTGTGATGATTCCTAAGACCTTCACTGAAGACGATGTCAAGAATACATTCAAGGTACACACATACTTGTAATTAAAGTGATTGTAAAGGCTCGTGGGTTTTTTTTTTTTTTTTAAATAACAAACATTTTATACTTGCCTTCTGCTGTGCAGTTGGTTTTGCACAGAGCAGCCTGTATTCTCCTCTTCTCCCTCTTTGCTGCTCCTAGCCCCTCCCTCCTTTTGAGTGCCCCTCAGCCAGCAGCTTTCTACAGGGGGCACCGTGTATCCATTCAGACACAGAGCCCCGCCCTCTCTCCCCTAAATGGTTGACTGTGACAGCCGTGGGAGCCAATAGCGCAGCTGCTCTGCCAATCAGTGTCCTGGATGGCTAAAGGGGGTCGTGGACGTCACTGGAGAATGGGCTCAGGTAGGTAATTAGGGGGGGGGGCTGCTACACACAGGTTTTTTCCTCCTTAATGCATTAAGAGGAAAAAAACCTTCTACCTTTTTTAAAACTCCTTCAATAAGATAAAGCATTACATTTAGGATACTATATATTCCTCCTGATAATTTCAGTAATACATCCTCTGCTGTTCATAATGTGTGGGGCTGTCGTACATTTACCTGATTATACTGAGGGTCTGTGTCGATATGCTTTTTGTTCACTTTAAACAGGTTTTTTCCTTCCCCTCTAAAACAATGAAAATTTCAATTGAAACAGGTCAAAGGCAACTGTCCATAAATTCTGAATGATCTCAGAAACATCTCAAAGTGATGCTATTGACACGGGCCCCATAGCCTATTACACACGGCCTGAATATTGGATGGCATTGGCCGGTTCAATAGAAACGGGCCAACATTCGGCCCGAATGCGTTAGAAATCACATGCAATGTCGAACATCGCAATAGTGTGAACCCGGCCTAAAATCACTAGAAGAGATTTAAAGTGGGGTTCCACCCAAAAAAACAAATACCTCAAAAATTCTAAAAAAAAAAAAAAAAAAAATTAGGATTTTTTTTTTTTTTTTTCACTTACCTCTAAATGCCTGTTGCTAGGTGGTCCCTCGTAGTCTGCCTCTTCCTTTGCCTGGGCTGGTGACATCACTTCCCCCTCGGCACAGGAAGGGCTCCGCTCTGCTCCCTCCCTCCTGTCAATCATCTGGGACCCATTACAGGTCCCAGGTGATTGAGCGGCCAATCGCGGCGCCGCTCGCGCATGCGCAGTGGGTGCCAGGCTGTGAAGCCACAGCCCGGCGCCCACAGTTGAAATGCCGACGAGCGATGGGGGGGGGGGGGACGAGCGGGGCTTCGATCCCCCGCATCGCTGGACCCAGGGACAGGTAAGTGTCCAATTAAAAGTCAGCAGCTGCAGTATTTGTAGCTGCTGACTTTTTTAATTTTTTTTTTTTTTTTTTTTTTTTTGACGGCCCCCCCAGGGTGGAACTCCTCTTTAAATATAAATGACAACATCAAGTAGGGAAGAAAAAAAGTTACACAATATAAATTCAGGAGTTAGATTCTCACTGCTTATGTAAGTGGCAATAAATCCGACTGCAAGTAATTTCACAGAACATTAAACTGAGTTATCACTTAAAGTTGAGCTAAAAATGCCTTCCTGCTCTCATTCTTTGGCCTGTACATTGAGCTGTGCATGTGTAGCATGGATCCTGTGTGCACAGATAACCAAACTCCTGTGCAAGCAGAGGAGTGATGTCCCGCATCCAGTGAAGATGGCTGCAGTCTGGCATCTGGAAGAAACCAGGTAGAATATGCCAGCAAGGGTAGGTATTGCAGGCTTTGGTTCTGCTTTAAAATGCATGCTAATATGCAATATGCAATTCCCCTAGCCCCCTCAATACATAGAACTGCAGGGCAATATTAAACTACTCTGACTTTTGTGGCAACCCTCAATGTCTGTAGCCCGGTCAATAAAATTCTAGTGCAGGACTGCCTGTGCTTTTGCAGCCCTTTAACGTATCTGTATTGCGGGAGTAAGGTCCCATGTAAGTCTCTGGAATGGTAGCACTGAGGTGTTAGATTTTTACAGACCGGGCTGGAAATGGTACAGGCCGCAGCCATCTGAAGTGTGTGGGGGGGGCAAAACTTTTAGATTTAGAATGAAACGTTTATTTTAATTTGACAAAACAGTGACTTTTTTTTTTATTTATTTCATTAATTTTTTTTTTTACCAGGAATATGGCCATATTGAGTATTGCTCAATTATCAAAAATAAAAGCACAGGTGAAAGTAAAGGACTGGGATATGTGCGCTTCCTGAAACCTTCCCAGGCTGCCTTGGCGATAGAAAACTGTGACCGAAGTAAGTGTGTGTCCATTGTGTGTCTCCCCTGCCTTCACTCTGTAGTCTAGTTGGACTTTACCTCTTCTACCTGAGCGGTCTTTTTGGTTCCCATATTTGCTTTTCCGTTGTAAGTAATTAGTTTCTAGTTTTTGGTAGTCCTTGTAAAGAGCAATTGCATATAAAACGGGTAACCATATCTATGAGCTAAAAAGGAATGAAAGGACACTGAAATCCAAGCACAGAACAGGAAACAATCGGCCATTTTTGCTGCAAGGCCCAGCCACTAGCAATTTTATGCAGGAGACAGGAGTTTTGATATTCAAGAGGAACTGCAGTCTGCTCACATAATTTGTAATAACATCTTTGCCATTCTGAATTCATTTCCTCCAACCACTTTGCATATTTTATATATACTGTTATTCTGTACTTGCCAAATATGCTACAGAAATCTCCCTCCTTGCAGCCATTTTAACTGTGGGCAGCTGAATCTGCTGCCTGTTCACTTCCTGTATTTACAGAGACACACCTGCAGCTCTCATTGGGCCTTTTATGACCCCCCCCTCCTGGCAAACTCTCACAGAGGGAGAGAGAGAGCTGTGCATGCTGTCATAAGCCTAGGCTTTTTACCAGACAAACAGGAAGTCGGCTGTATAAAGTATTTACTGGCAGAAAAAAATGTTTTACTATCCAAAGTTGAGACCACAAGGGCAGAGGATTTAATAGATGGAAAGTTGAAAAAAATGACGGACAGGAATAACCGTTTTTAGAGGATACAACTAGTGAATTTTGATTTATTGTAGGGTTTACTTCAAAGAAATAGCATTTTTCCTCTGCATGAATAGATTAATAGATGTCACAATATTCAGTAACAGTGTCTTTTTTTTCAGAAAAGTTGTACATTTTATCTTTTAATTTTAAAATACATTTATTGAGCTCCAAATATATGACTTTTCCCTTTTGCTGCGATGTTATCTGTCTGCTGCACGGAAGAAAAATATGTTCTTGTCTGCTCTTCACCTGTGATCGCATTGTAACTTTTCAGAAAATCAGAAAGTTAAAGTTATTTTGAAGCGAAAAGCAGATAATGTAATTTCTGATCAGCAGGTGGAACGTTTTAAACTATTTCAGTGGCTGTCATGTATTCCCTTGTTATGCACTTTTTTTCTTTTATTTTTGCTGGACAATTAAAATGTGAATTATTTTTTTTTTTTTTTTTGTATTTGCCTGTACACATTTTATGATGTAGAATTTTGTCCAAATATCTGGGTTGCAATTTGCTTTATAAATTATCTGTATCTTGGGTGTTATTTGGAAGTCATCCCACATACTACTGCTCTTAAAGCTTCTGTTGTATTTTATTGCTTTGCAGATTATAAGGCTATTCTGGCAGAACCCAAAAACAAAGTTGGAACATCAGATACCCCAGATTACCACAGTGTTTCCCGCCATCCAGAACCACTGCTTGAAGCAGCTGCACCCTTATATCCTTATGGTAAGTTTTTTTTCTTAAGTTTCTGCACTTTTTTTGACTAGTAGATGTGTAATAATGTAGGAGGAATAGATAGATGGAGAAATTATATAGAGATCAGCCTTTCCCAACCTGTTTGAGGAACCTTTTAATGTCTTTTTAGTTCTGGGAAACGCCTGCCAAAATGATTTCTTTGGGGGTCATATGCAGGAATGCTTCTTTCTTGCATTGGTCATTGGGGAAAATGCCTCTTACATTGGGGGTCAGTAGGGAAGAATGCTCCTTGCATTGGGGGGGGGGGGGGGGGGCTAAATCCACCCTTACAGGTAGCTAAAAAAAAGTCAGACTCTGTCATGTCATATTGGATCAATGAACTGAGTTTACTCTTTTTAAATTATAATCACAACAGAAACTACCCAAATGACCCTGATTAAAAGTTTACATACCCCAGTTCTTAATACCGTGTATTGCCCCCTTTTAACATCAATGACAGCTTGAAGTCTTTTTTATGGATGAGGCTCTTTATCTTCTCAGATGGTAAAGCAGCCCATTCCTCTTGGCAAAAAGCCTCCAGTTCCTGTAAATTCTTGGGCTGTCTTTCATGAACTGCATGTTTGAGATCTCCCCAGAGTGGCTCAATGATATTGAGGTCAGGAGACTGAGATGGCCACTCCAGAACCTTCAATTTATTCTGCTGTAGCCAATGACAGGTCGACTTGGCCTTGTGTTTTGGATCATTGTCATGTTGGAATGTCCAAGTACGTCCCATGCGCAGCTTCCTGGCTGATGAAAAAGTATTTTTTTGATAACATACTGCATTCATCTTGTGTGTTTTTTTTTTTTTTTTTTTTTTTTTTTTTGTAGCTCGCACATCCCCAAAACATCAGCACTCCACCTCTGTATTTCACAGTAGGAATGGTGTACCTTTCGTCATAGGCCTTGTTGACTCCTCTCCAAATGCAGTGTTTATGGTTGTGGCCAAAAAGCTCAATTTTGGTCTCATCACTCCAAATGACTTTGTGCCAGGTTTGAGGCTTGTCTCTGTGCTGTTTGGCGTACTGTAAGCGGGATACTTTGTGGCATTTGCATAGTAATGGCTTTCTTCTGGTGACTCGACCATGCAGCCCATCTTTCTTCAAGTGCCTCCTTATTGTGGATCTTAAAACAGCCAGACCACATGTTTTCAGAGTCCTGTATTTCACCTGAAGTTTTGTGGGTTTTTCTTTGCATCCCAAACAATTTTCATGGCAGTTGTGGCTGAAATTTTAGTTGGTCTACCTGACCGTGGTTTGGTTTCAACAGAACCCCTCATTTTCCACTTCTTGATTAGAGTTTGAACACTACTGATTGGCATTCTCAATTCCTTGGATATCTTTTTATATCCCTTTCCTGTTTTACAGTTCAACTACCTTTTCCCGCAGATCCTTTGACAATTTTTTTGCTTTCCCCATAACTCAGAAACGTCAGTGCAGCACTGGATGAATGATGCAAGGCTCTGTCAGGAGTCCAGAAACTCATTGACTTTTGATGCTCGCACATTAATTACAAGCAAACAGATCACAGGTGAGGATAGTTGCCTTTTTAATAGCCATTCAAACCCCTTTGTGTCAACTTGTGTGCATGCTCTCAGGCCAAAATCACCAGGGTATGTAAACTTTTGATCAGGGTCATTTGGGTAGTTTCTGTTGTGATTTATGTTTTAAAAAAAGTAAACGGTGATTGATAATAAATGGCTTCAGCCAACCACTAACCATAAGTGAAAGTAATGTTTTTGTGTTATCATTCATATTCTCTGAAAAATGGCCAAGAAATCATAATTTCTGCCAGGATATGTAAACTTATGAGCTCAACTGTATTTTCATCTTGGGCAGCAATTGTTTTTTGGCTACTTTTAAAGGAGTTTTAAACCCAGGTGTTTGTTCACCTTAATGCATCCTATGCATTAAGGTGAAAAAACTTCTGGCAGTGACCGGCCCCCCAGCCCCCTCCGCCCCACGTTTTACTTACCTGAGCCCCTTCATCCCCTCGGCGGAGACGCGCTGTCCTTCTCCGCACGAGATCCCGGCTCTTGGTTGGATAGATTGATAGCAGTGCAGCCATTGGCTCCCTCCCACTGCTGTCAATCAAATCTAATGACACGGGGCCGAGTCCGGTATTCGTGTCTATAGACGCAAATGCTGGACTCAGGAGCACGCCCGCATGGTAACCCCCTGGGAGAGCGATTCTCCTAGGGGGTTATCTGATGCGAGGAGGAGCTGCCGAGGGACCCCAGAAGAGGATGATCGGGGCCACTCTGCAAAACGAGCTGCACAGTGGAGGTAAGTATGACATGTTTGTTATGTGTAAACCTTCCTGTTTTTTAAAGCGATTTAAAAAAAAAAAAAAAAAGTTAGTAATGCTCATTATAACAAATGACACAAAGAAAAAGTATATAGGTTAGGACAAAATCTCATATATAAATATCTCAGAATTTGCATTTAAGCCCTGTACCAACCTTGGTGCCCCCTCCACTTCTTCGGTCTAGGTAGTACTCCGTGTTGCAAAGCGTGGTAGTGAGGTGACCATGCCAGCACTGCAATTTTCCTCATTGTACTGTGAGCACAGTGCTCCACGATGATGCCCCCCAACCAAACACCCCGAGGGAGCATGCCCTATTTTCTAAAGCACTGGGTTGAATGGCTCTGGGCTTCATTTAACCCAGAATAGGACCAATGTTGGAACCTAGAGGGGCAAGTCTGCGTTGGACAGGGCTGGAGAAGAGTTGAGTTGCTTTTTACATTATATATATATATACATACATACATACATACATACATACATACATACATACATACACTTACCAGCAATGTGTGCATGCGTCGTGAAATGTCAGTGGCTCAAGTATACATTGTACATCATAGGACAAAGGAAAATTGGGAAGGCTGTCTGGGTCATTGAGGTACTGTATTCAAGGATAAAACTAAAACACAATTGGGGGAATTCATAAAGGGGTGTGTTGGTGTAGGTTATATTTTCAAATCTATTGTGGAGAAAGGACAATTGCAATTTCTCTGAACACTAAGAATACTTTCTTTTTACTTTTCATACAAGCCTATTTAGCAAATTTTAATACATGCAATTAGGAAGTTTAGCAAAATTAACTGACCTTATCATTTTGTATTTACCAGTAAACATGTTATACATTTTATGTTGCTGTTTCTCTTGTTCTGAAGAGCCAGATGTGTAATTAACGTTTTCTTTCTTAAAGATCAGTACGATTATACAGCTTATGATAAAGGTGGAGATTCTAGAAACCAGGAAGCTGTGTCTAAGCGTCTCACTGTTGTATCCCGGGTGCCACTTCTTCAGGAGCAGCTATACAGCTTGTTTGACCTTGTTCCAGGGCTAGAGTTCTGTGAGGTTCAGAGGGATCTCTACAGTACTTACTGTAAGACTTTTTTTTTTTTTCTTCTAAATCTACTTTTGAACTTTAAATTTTAAAATGAGGGAGGGAGACTTATGAAACGGAAATTCTAGCATTATGAGGGTGAAAAGTGCTGTCTTGCATTTTGTTTCACTTTTTTTTTTTTTTTTTTGTCACAGCAAGGCTGCACTATGGGGAATGGTGGGGGTATCACAGCTAGTAGGGGGCAATGTCTGCAGGGATGCTGGTTTACACATGCATGATGTCATGTGACTAAGGTGATGCTTCATATATGCCCAGATCTGTAACTTCTCCATCACAGATTTTGTGAAGATATGTGGATATGATTAAAAAGTATGGCCCTTCATATTTACTCTCAGCAGATACTCTCTCTATAATTTGAGGGCTGCAGCCTAAGATTTAGCTTTTTCATAGATAAACACAGAAATAATTTTAAAGAGTTTCTGGTAGGCAGAGGCACATTTTAAAATTGCATAATAGTCATTGGCTTAACACTTAACCTATTGGGTAGTATTGTCTCCCTAGTAGGGCAGAATGCAGCCTAGGAGCCACACCTGACATGTATGCACTTTGTTCTTTCTATGGGATGCAGGTGGTTGACTTTTATATAAGAAAATATACACAAAAATAATCAATTATATCTCTATCATAGTTTGTGTGCACAAAGACACGCTAAAAATTTTTAGTGTATTGTGCAAAAAAAGATATACAACAAATCCACTGATTAAATGAATAAGTCTAACAATTTTATAATTGCACTGATCGATTAAATGTACTGAGTGTTGCAACACACTAAAAAGAGCATAGAAAGTGCAATGTGCAAGAAAAATAAACAGATCCAACATAATATCAAAGTCCAAGTGTCTCTCTCTCTCTCTCTCTCTCTCTCTCTCTCTCTCCTCTCTCTCTCTCTCTCTCTCTCTCTCTCTCTCTCTCTCTCTCTCTCTCTCTCTCTCTCTCTCTCTCTCTCTCTCTCTCTCTCTCTCTCTCTCTCTCTCTCTCTCTCTCTCTCTCTCTCTCTCTCTCTCGTAAATGGTGTTAAAAAGTGTTTTATTGAAGAAAAAAGCAAAATGGCTACTTACAAGGTTAAAAAAATCACATGCGCAAATATAAAATCCTTTTGCCGGCAAACAAACGAACACCCGTCCTTCCTGGATCACATAGGGTGCGATGGCGTCAACATATAAGTAATATGTTGACTAGGAGAAATCTAAAACTTTAAAGGCTTAGTTTACCTTTTTTGGAAAAAAATGCACATATTTTTGCAGGGGGGAAAAATGTGCATTTATTTTTATCAGTTGTACAGGATGTCCGTTCCAAAGCTGGAAGAAGTGTCAATGATTTAAGAGGGACTTGTAGTTTTTCCATTCAGAGATTTCTGTGAATGGGTTACATGGCTGTACTGGATTTTTTGTCATTTCACTAATCATTTTATTTTTTTCCCTCAATTTCCTTTTGGCAGCCCATGCTGTGGTTCAATACCAAAATATTTCATCTGCTATTTATGCCAAATACAAGCTACATGGCTTTGAGTACCCACCTGGAAATCGTCTTGGTGTGACATACTTAAATGATGGTGGCGATGGCACTGAGTGAGTATACTATTGTAAGCAGGCCTTTGCCTTTTGCCTTGTCTCTGATGTAATTACCAATCTTGGAACCCCAATAATTTTAATTGAATGCAGGTTATCTGATTTGAGAAGACTTGCCCTTTTTGCAGGGTCTCCTCTTCCACCATTTGTCAGGCATAGTTGAATGTATACAACAAAGTTGCTACTCTAAAGGACCATTCAGACAGACTATACTTTGTGCTAACACCTTTGTGTGTAAAAGCAACATGCTGTCATGCTTTTAAGATGAACTCCACATGTGGATTACTATTGCATGGTTACATTGGTCCAGCTCAGACCAATGTAAGTACACGTTATTCCTTTGAAAAGCAGAGAATTAATAGTAGTAGTAGATGCTATTACACTGGTCGCTGCAGCCTTCCATGTCCTGTGCCCTTTGTCCTGGGAGGCAACATCATGATGTCCACCTTGTCCAATCAGAAAACTCCTTGTATTCATTTAAAAAAAAATGTTCTGTAAAGAGCAGCCGTGCCAAGTGCGCAACCCCCTGTGTTCACTATGCAGAAGGGCAGCTGCTGGTAAAGGACCCAGAAAACCATGGCAATCCCTGTAAACACTACAGTGTTTCTTTGCTTTCACAGCAATCCCACAGGTACAGGATATGCATATCAATGCTGGACAAATGTAACTATGCAATAAAGACTATATATAAAGTTCAGCTTTAAGGTGCCATTGAAAAACTGCTACCTTGCTTTGTTCTAGCACATGACAAAATGCACAGTACTGCAATGCATCAGTGTTAATGGCACCTGAGGTTTCCTGATCGATAGCCAACATTTTGGTACAGTTTTTAACGTATATTTTAAATCCATATACAGTATCTCACAAAAGTGAGTACACCCCCTTTACATTTTTTTTTTGTAAACATTTGATTATATCTTTTCATGCGACAACACTGAAGAAATTATATTTTGCTACAATGTAAAGTAGTGAGTGTATAGCTTGTATAACAGTGTAAATTTGCTGTCCCCTCAAAATAACTCAACACACAGCCATTGGTGTCTAAACCGCTGGCAAGAAAAGTGAGTACACCCCAAAGTGTCAATATTTTATGTGGCCACAATTCTTTACCAGCACTACCTTAATCCTCTTTGGCATGGAGTTTACCAGAGCTTCACAGGTTGCCACTGGAGTCCTCTTCCACTCCTCCATGACAACATCACGGATCTGGTGGATGTTAGAGACCTTGAGCTCCTCCACCTTCCATTTGAGGATGATCCACAGATGCTCAATAGGGTTTAGGTCTGGAGACATGCTTGGCTAGTCCATCACCTTTACCCTCAGCTTCTTTAGCAAGGCAGTGGTCGTCTTGGAGGTGTATTTGGGGTCGTTATAATGTTGGAATACTGCCCTGCGGCCCAGTCTCTGAAGGGAGGGGATCATGCTCTGCTTCAGTATGTCACAGTACATGTTGGCATTCATGCTTCCTTCAATGAACGGTAGCTCCCCAGTGCCGGTAGCACTCGTGCAGCCCCAGACCATGACACTCCCACCACCTTGCTTGACTGTAGGCAAGACACACTTGTCTTTGTACTCCTCACCTGGTTGCCGCCACACACACCTGACACCATCTGAACCAAATATGTTTATTTTGGTCTCATCAAACCACAGGACATGATTCCAGTAATACATGTCCTTAGTCTGCTTGTCTTCAGCAAACTGTTTGTGGGCTTTTTTGCACATCATCTTTAGAAGAGGCTTCCTTCTGGGACAGCCATGCAGACAAATTTTATGCAGTGTGCGGCGTATGGCCTGAGCACTGACAGGCTGACACCCCCCCCCCCCCCCCCCCCCCTTCAACCTCTGCAGCAATGCTGGCAGCTCTCATACGTCTATTTCCCAAAGACAACCTCTGAATATGTCGCTGAGCACATGCACTCAACTTCTTTGGTCAACCATGGCGAGGCCTGTTCTGAGTGGAACCTGTCCTGTTAAACCGCTGTATGGTCTTGGCCACCGTGCTGCAGCTCAGTTTCAGGGTCTTGGCAATCTTCCTATAGCCTAGACCATCTTTTTGTAGAGGAATAATTCTTTTTTTCAGATCCTCAGAGTTCTTTGCCATGAGGTGCCATGTTGAACTTCCAGTGACCGGTATGACAGAGTGAGAGCAAAATAACTAACACAATCACACCAAATTTAACACACCTGCTCCCCATTCACACCTGAGACCTTGTAACACTAACGAGTCACATGACACTGGGGAGGGAAAATGGCTAATTGGGCCCAATTTGGACATTTTCACTCAGGGGTGTACTCGCTTTTCTTGCCAGTGGCTTAGACATTAATGATTGTGTTCGTTATTTTGAGGGGACAGTGAATTGACACTGTTATACAAGCTGTATACTCACTACTTTGTAGCAAAGTGTCATTTCTTAAGTGTTGTCATATGAAAAGATATAATAAAACCTTTACAAAAAATGTGAGGGGTGTACTCACTCTTGTGAGATACTGTAGATGAGCTGTTTTGAACCTTTTGAAAGTAGTGTTAATTTTAGTTACTAGATTGTTAGAGATATTCCTGCGCTATCAAGTATGGAAAACGGCTAGAGGAGGAAAAGCTGCATGCACCTGTTCGGATGAACACCTGACCTTAAGATTGATTGTATGGATGAGTGGTGCAGCGCTAATCCTAAGTAAAGATACTCAGATGGTATATGATGAGGTCAAATTGACATAGCGAAGTGTATAGACATATAAGTGAACAATATATAAAAGTAGAAAAACAAATGAATAAATAAAAATCACTAACCAGTGAATGCAATAAGCTAATAAATAATGTGTTTACAATATTAAATCTCTGAGGTAAAAAACTAGTAAACCGTGAATAACAAAGACCAGTGTATATAAATGATATAGATGTAATACAGCTTGATTTCAATGCATATAAAATACAAAAAGTGACGATGTGCAATATGTGAACACTGTGCGTGTTAAACTTGGCTACACTTCAAAGTCCATGCAGTGTTTGGTAATCAAACCTATATAAAGTGCAGAAAATGTGTCAAAAACACTCTAAGGTGCATGAAATGATATCCCAAAAAATAAAGTCTATAAATATAAACACGAAAAGAAATGTCCTTTTAAATAAGGTAAACTCTGTGACAAAGATGTGCTGGCATGCGCATGTAGCAGTTAAAGTGCCAAGTGACTTGAAAACTCGTGCTTCTTCGTGTGCAAACACTTCAGTGGGTAATGGCCCCTTACCTCACAGAAATGGGGCAACAGCGTATGACCAAAGGGCTTTTTAACTCGTCCTCCTAGGGGCTCCTACGCGTCCCTGACCGTCCTCACAGTAATGGGGCAACAGCCTGTGACCAAGGGCTCTTTGACTCATCCACCTTTGAGTTCCTGCAAATCCCTCACTGTCCCAGGGTTGGGTTCCCTCAGGTGCGGTGCAGGAATGTATAAAAGATATTGAAGTGGAGAAAAAGCCCAATAGTGTAATTCCGTTTCAACAATAGGATTCTCCCCTGAAGAAGTCACGTGTGGTGTGACGTCACGCGTAGGGACGGGATAGGCTGTACACACAGTGAGAAGCAGACGAGTTCGCCGCTCGTCGGATACAATTGGTTTTTCCTAATTATTAAATGTGAGTACCCGTTTTTTTGCCTATTAAAATCCTATTGTTGAAACGGAATTACACTATTGGGCTTTTTCTCCACTTCAATATCTTTTATACATTCCTGCACCGCACCTGAGGGAACCCAACCCTGGGACAGTGAGGGATTTGCAGGAACTCAAAGGTGGATGAGTCAAAGAGCCCTTGGTCACAGGCTGTTGCCCCATTACTGTGAGGACGGTCAGGGACGCGTAGGAGCCCCTAGGAGGACGAGTTAAAAAGCCCTTTGGTCATACGCTGTTGCCCCATTTCTGTGAGGTAAGGGGCCATTACCCACTGAAGTGTTTGCACACGAAGAAGCACGAGTTTTCAAGTCACTTGGCACTTTAACTGCTACATGCGCATGCCAGCACATCTTTGTCACAGAGTTTACCTTATTTAAAAGGACATTTCTTTTCGTGTTTATATTTATAGACTTTATTTTTTGGGATATCATTTCATGCACCTTAGAGTGTTTTTGACACATTTTCTGCACTTTATATAGGTTTGATTACCAAACACTGCATGGACTTTGAAGTGTAGCCAAGTTTAACACGCACAGTGTTCACATATTGCACATCGTCACTTTTTGTATTTTATATGCATTGAAATCAAGCTGTATTACATCTATATCATTTATATACACTGGTCTTTGTTATTCACGGTTTACTAGTTTTTTACCTCAGAGATTTAATATTGTAAACACATTATTTATTAGCTTATTGCATTCACTGGTTAGTGATTTTTATTTATTCATTTGTTTTTCTACTTTTATATATTGTTCACTTATATGTCTATACACTTCGCTATGTCAATTTGACCTCATCATATACCATCTGAGTATCTTTACTTAGGATTAGCGCTGCACCACTCATCCATACAATTAATTTTAGTTACTGTTGTAATTCATACGTCCCTGACATACAGTTTAGCCAGGGCGATAATGGTATTCAAAGCCCTTCATTCCTTTATGCTTAGTGCCTGCAACATTTTAGGCTGACGGCATTGTACTGTGCATTGAAACATCTTTAGCTGTTTGCCACTGCCATGAAATAAGGACCCGGGCATGCCAGAGTCATGGTAGTAAATCTGTAACTTTTGCACCCCATCGCCTTGGCTTATAGTTTACGCTCTTTGATTTCAGACAGTAATATTAACACACATAGCCAACATCTGCCTTACAAAGATGCCAAATTGCTGCATACATGTACCTGTGATGATAGTATTACAGGCCACGCAACTGAAAGGCAGATGAAGATGATGGTGAATGGAAATGGTGATCTTTTTTTATATTAACTTTTTTTTGGTTTTTAATTTTTACGTAGGTATCCTGATTTTGAAAAAAAAATAAATCCCTCTAATTTAACACCGCTTCATCATTTAATGCAGTTATATTTTAGTTCTTGTGTTTGTTTGGACACTCTTTTTATTCTATAAACAAAAAGGAAAAAAAGGGGGTGTGTGTATACTATTTCGTGTAGTACTTTGTCCCATATTGCTAGGTGCTCATAACTCTCTAGCTATAGTGGATCCAACAACAGCTAAGAAAGATGGCTGCTTTATAACACCAGCTTGTCTTGTCTCTGAACACTCTCCCAAGATGAGCAGCAGGAGGAGAAATTTAGAAGAGGGGACTAATCAATTATAGTTCATTAAATGTTTCAACATTCCTTGGTCTTTTAATATGCTTACCGATACATGCTACTTTGATCAGTCAGATAAAGTTCAAGTGCATACTAAGAGTATTTTGTGACATGAAAGTTTGGGTCGGACCCTCTGATTTCTACTGTATTGTAACTGGACTGTCTGCCCTCATATTGTAAAGAGCTGCATAAACTGTTGGCACTATAAAAATCCTGAATAATAACATTCAGGACAATGTTTTAACATATTCACATATGTTTTCTTCTCACTGTAGTCTGCTTAGAAAAATGGCCTCTCAGATGGTGGCTGCCCAGGTAAATTCGATAGTATGGGGATCCCAAGTTCCACAGCAATTCCCAGCAGCGGCCCCTGTAAGTAATCTTCATTCTCCTTCTGTGTACCATTATGTGATATTGTGCTACCTAGTTATAATAAAGCTGAACTCTAGTTAGATCTGACAAAATTTAATGCAGAACTGTAACAAAGCAAAATTTCATTCAAAAATAGGAACATAAAAATAGCCCTTTCAGAAATAACAAACTGGACATTAAAAGGAGAAGCAGCACAGAGATGAGTTCATCAGTCACTCTTTCTTACTTTCAACATGTTTCTTGCCAGCATCTGAACTGATTGGCTCTTTGCACTGCTTCTTCCTCTCACACTCCAGCCCTGCTGTACAGGAACTGCAAGAGACTTATGCCAGGTCAAATTCAGGTACTTGCATTTAAAAAATACACTTCAATGAAGTATTAAAGTAGAAGGAAAGTCTAAGCCGTAAACCAACTTTTAAAATGTTTCATTCCCATTGCCCTGCATGCATTTTATAATCTTGATGGTCACTTCACTGCAGAGCTCTGACTTTTTCCTTTCTTTGCTGCTGATGGGTGCAAATGTTCTTCCCCTGCTGACAATGACTAGAGCTATGGACACTGGTGGGGCCATCTTTGCTCTGTGATTTAGTCTACTTGTCGGGACTGCACTTGAACACAGATGAAACATTTTTAAAAAAAATAAAAAAATTTGCGTGGCAATGGGAGGTAACATTTTTTAAAGTTCGTTTATTGTTTAGTCTACACGGAAGGCTTTTACAGGTAAATATCATTTTTAAAATGCACACACAATTTTAGAGAAGATTGGTTTTGAAATGAATAGTCTGACAACAGGGACTCTTTAAGGGCCTACAGGGGGTAACGCAACATTCTTGCATAGGTGTAAATGCTCTTTATTGATAAGATTAGGCCTAGTTCGCACAGGCTTACTTGAGCATATGCTTGTGTGAGGGCTGTGTTTGCCTGCACAGGTGTTCCATTCATGTCAGTTGGGGCGCAGTGACTGCACGGACACAGACTCTGCTCCCAATTTGACATCTCTGTGGGTCCCTGAACTTGCACGGTTTGTGTTTTTGGGAACCCGCACTCGCATGCCTGTCAAATTTGGGAGTTGCATCTGTGACCATGCAGCAGCTGCTGCGTCCCAGTTGACGTGATTGGGATTACCCCTACAGAACATCTGTGCATCCCTATGCAGGCAAACGCAGCCCTTGCACAGGCTTACGCTTAGGTATGCCTGTGTGAACGAGGTCTTATAGTAAGCTGATGGCTACAAAAAAAAGTAGAGACTATATTCTTAAGTCAGCAAGTAATACGGGTATCTTTTTTTCTATTTTTCTATTCTTCTTTTTATATTCCTAGTAAGTGGGCACAATTTGATTTATTTTATCAGTGTCCCTGTTTAGTTTTATGACAGATCTTTATTTCCCCCGGCACTGAGGGTCAAATTTTATATCTTGCTGGTTTAGGCATTTCATTTATTTTAATGTTCCTAGGCTTCTCTAGCTCATTGTAAGGTTGTCATGGCAACAGCACTTCATGACTCATCAAGACTGTTCCATGTTGTGTCCAGCTCAAGGTTTATGCTGCTGTTCTATTTAATGCCACGTCTTGCTGGCATTTGTTCTTTATTTTTTGTTAACTGACTGTAAAAGGCATTCAAGGATGTAAATAAACCACCTACACAAGGAGAGCAGAGATGAGCGAATTGATCCACGAATCAAGTCCTTTCTGACGCAAACTCATTCATTTGGTCTGAGACTAAACAAAAAGTTTATGGCTTCATTCAAATTCATCACATTGAAAGAAGTAGTAGTGCTCTTTTAATTCAGTTTGTATGCGTTTTCTGCTTTACCACATTTACATTGGTTACCATCACATGTCGTTTTTTTTTTTATATATTTTTTTTTTTTTACTGATCAAAAATACTTTCAGGTAAATGCACTATACACCAAAGCATGTGGATACCACCATTTACTGTTATAGAAAAAAATCCTATAAAACCAGCATCAAGTCAAAAATGTTCTCCCAAACCCCCACCACCCACATCCCAGTACCAGACCCCAAACCTACCTATACCAATGCCCTCACTGGTCTATAAACACGCTCCCTTTTGGGGGGGTGTTTTTAGACCAGTGAGGGTATTGGCTTGGAAGGGGATCTAGTCGTGGTATAGGTAGGTGGGGGGGGGGGGGCTTTTATTTATATATTTATTTTATTTATTTATTTGACACTGGTCTTTAGGATTTTTTTCAATAAATCATTGTGGAGTTTTCTCAATAGGGTGTGTATATTGTGTTCCTTTTTTTTGTTTGATAGACTTCTGATGATCAAATCTGCAATACATGCACTTGTTCAAAAGATTGAAACAATGGCAGGTTGAATTCACAGTATAGCGCTGAGGAACTGCACGTTACACTAACATGCATTGCTGTGAATGCTGCATGCATTTATTTAATTTTTTTTTTTTTTGGACCATTGGGAAGCTCATTCAAATGAATAGGCTCTCCTAACGCAGTGCACATTAATTTACAACAGAACATGTAATAACACTATGCAAAAATGTGAACCCAGCCTTAACCACTTCAATACTGGGCACTTTCGCCCCCTTCCTTCCTAGGCCAATTTTCAGCTTTCAGCGCTCTTGCACTTTCAATAAGAATTTTGTGGTCATGCAACACTGTAGCCAAATGAAATTTTTATCATTTTGTTCACACAAATAGAGCTTTCTTTTGGTGGTATTTATTCACAAATCAATTTTTCTATTTTTTGCGAAAAGAGCGGAAATTTTAAAAAACAAATCTATTTTCTACTTTCTGTTTTAAAAAAGATCCAACAAAATCTAGTTTTGTCATACATTTAAGCCAAAATGTATTCTGCTACATATTGGCCTAAATTATTGAGGAAATTTGGATTTTTTTTTAATTTTTTTTTTTTTTTTCCTGCAGCCTATAAAGCATTGCACCCGTGATTAGCAGATCTCAGGTGCAATGTCAAGCTTCTGTAGACATTCAGCACAGCTCAGTGCCCATATGGGCAGACATTTATTGAAGTGCAGGAACAATCAATGAACTGAGGTTGCTCACCAGCACCTGTGCAGTTAATTGAGAACTAGAAACTGTCTGCTGCAGTGGAAGATGGGACTTGTAGTTCGTTCATTCGAAGAACTGTGAAAGAATGAGACAGCTGTGTCTTGCCCCCTTGCATAATGGCGATATGCCTTGTTTACATAGGCAGATCGCCGTTCTGCCTCTACTAGGGATGATTGTGGGTGGCCGGCGACCCGTCGATTGACATCCCCACAAGCCAATCATGGTGGCATGATGGCGCCATATAGTGGCAATTGATCGAAACGACGTACGGGCACGTCGTTATGCGCAATAGCCACGTTGCCGCAGTAAATGCACGGTGGCTGGTCAGCAAGTAGTTAATAACGGGCCCCTTACTATGTACAAAGGACTAAGAAAACAGTATGGGTCAGATCAGTAGCAGGCTCCAGGTGTTCTATGTGCCATGTTCACACTACTATGCAGCTTGGATGTGCAGTGCAGTGAGCTCGGGTAAAATGCTGACATGCTGCATTTTACTGCAGCACACAGGCACCACGTCACAGCAACCTACTGCGCTGCAGTGCGTTGAAAATTTGCACTTTAAAGTTAGCATGAAAAAGGAAACTCTGTGATAAGCTTTAACCACTTCAATACTGGGCATTTTTCACCCCCTTCCTGCCCAGACCAATTTTCAGTTTTTAGCGCTTGTAACATTTTGAATGACAATTGCGCGGTCATGCAGCACTGTACCCATATGAAATTTTTTTTTACCCCACAAATAGAGCTTTCTTTTGGTGGTATTTGATCACCTCTGCGTTGTTTTTTTTTAAGAAAAATTTGCGCTATTCACAAAAGAGCGACAAGTTTGAAAAAACACAATATTTTTTGCTATAATAAATATCCCATATAAAAAAAAAAAAAAAAAATTTTTTTTTTTCTCAGTTTAGGCTGATATCTAGTATTCTACGTATTTTTGGTATTGCAATAAGTGTGATTGGTTTGCGCAAAAGTTATAGCGCCTACAAAATAGGGGATAGATTTATGGCATTTTTTTTACTAGTAATGGCGGTGATCTGCGATTTATTTATTTATTTATTTTTCCTCGTGACTTTGACATTGTGGCGGACATATTGGACACTTTTAACACTATTTTGGGACCATTCACATTTTGCACAGCGATCGGTGCTATAAAAATGCACTGATTACTGTATAAATGTCACTGTCGGGGAAGGAGTTAACAGCACTAAGTGGCGATCAAGGGGTTAAATGTGTTACCTAGGGAGTGATTCTAACTGGGGGGGGAGGGAGGGGGCTGACGTGGGGAGGAGACTGATCGGTGTCCCTATATACAAGGAACACACGATCAGTCTCCTCTCCCCTGACAGGACGTGGATCTGTGTGTTTAAACACACAGGTACAAGGTCCTGCTCTGTAACTGGCGTTCGTGAGTGCCCGGCAGTCATTGCGGGCGCCGGGCATGCGCATCGGCTCCTCTGTGACGCAGCAGGCACGCATGCCCTCCATACCGCCGGGAAGCCGAGGACGTCATATGACGCCCGCCCAGGATGGGAGATCCCATCTGCGGACATCATATGTCTATGGGCGGGTAGGGAAGTGGTTAAAGTGATTGTTTAAAAATAACAAACCTGTTATACTTGCCTTTTATACTTAGCTGCTCTGTGCAGTGGTTTTGCACAGAGCAGTCCTAATCCCCCTCTTCTCTCCTCACTGGCACTCGTGGCCCCTCCTCCTGCCAGTTGCCCAAAGCAAACCGCATGAAGGTAAAAAACCTTGTGCCTTTACAACCACTTTAATGTCTGAAAGCACAAATCAGAGCCACTATTCAGTAACTGTCAGGCTATGGCCTTCCTTGCTGAATTTTTCTGTCTCCACCTCTTAGAGCCAGAAGGTGGCTCAGATGAACAGTTGGCTGTGGCTGAATTTTCAGACTTTACTAGGTTCCGTTGAGGACCTGAACTGAAGAGTGTGTTTACCTCACCTTTTTCCCACATTACACTTCTTATTGCCCTTTTAAAGCGCCTTTCTTTCAAATAAGCTCTTTGCAAACCTCTAAAATTCCAGCTTGGCTCTGTACGTGAGTATCCTTATTGGTCACCAATGTGATTGATGACTTTGTTGACCAATAGGGAGGGTGGGAGTGAGTTGACTTGTATCTGAAGAGTCGAGTTTTTGTTTTTTTTTTTTAATGCATCTTTGTCATGCAGTGTTCAGTAACTTCTTCATATCCATATTAGGGCTGGGCGATTTTTTTTCTAAAAAAAAAACCTGCGATTTTTCTTAAAAAAAACCTCGAATCACGATTCGAATCGAGGTTGTATTTATTTATTTTTTGGACACCGCGCCGGTCCTGAGGAGCTGCTGGCAGGAGTTTTTAGGCGAGGCCGCAGACTAGGCCGAAGTTGCGGCCTCGCCTAAAAACTCCTGCCCACAGCTCCTCAGGACCGACGCGGTGAAAAAAAAAAAAAAATTTTAAAAATCCATTTGCTTAAATTTTGAATTGATTTGACCTCTCAACTCGATTCAAGATTTAAATCTATTTTTTTTTCCCCAGCCCTAATCCATATAGGAAATGTATGTGCTAGAGCAAATTCCTACCAAACCTGGGCAATGCAAACTAAATAGATAGCAAAAAAATGTTTCAATGTCTTTTCAGTTTGCCTTGCCCAGGTTTAAGAGATTTGCTCTAGCATGTATTCTGTATCTCCTAAAGTCCTACCCAGCTGGTTATACTCGCTTGTGTGCATCTGTCAGAACTTGCTGTCCTATAATAAAGTAGAGGTGATGCGCTCTACTCCACATTTCACTGACCTAATATAAAATTTTATTTCTGAACATAAAATATTTTTTTCATTCACAATTTTTCCAAAACAATGTGTCTCAATACTAACAGGGACAGCATAGAGTCTTAGGCTGTCCATATATTATACAATTTTCTTGTACAACTTTCCTTTTAGATTTACCAAAACCATATAATATGAGGTCAGACTTAAACACTTTCAATTTGTATGCAATCAGGCAGGTCCTTACACTACATTGTTGAAGGTAAATCTAAAGAAAATTTGAATAAGAAAACAGTATAGTGTATGGCCAGCTTTAAATCAAAGGAGTCTCGCCTCTCTTGTGAGGATGCATATTTTTACTGCCACAGAAAGGGAGGTGAGACTTCCCTGTCAATATTGAACCACTTTTTGTTTTGAAAATTTTATTCCTGAACTTACATTTTATTCCCTTTTTCATTTCATAAAAGTTATATTGACTTCATTGCGCTTGTGTTCCTTCGAGAAGTAAGAGTCCCTCTGTGGCAGTGGCATACGGGACTTTCAGTTTTTTTGTTTTTTTTATTCACAGAATTCAAATTAGACGTACAATCCTATGATCTTGTAGGGAGGCAGTTTGAGGATGGGGGGGGGGGGGGGGGGGCTGCAGACTGTGACAGTGTTTCATGTCGCCCTAATATGGGTTTAATATGAAACCTAGTCAAAAAGACTTGGCTTTTAAATAAGGCTTTCCTATTTATCCTATTGTTTTATCCTTATTTAGATACTGTTTCATACAAAAATAGATTTTGACTTTTTTTTTTTTTTTTTTTTTTTTGTAGCAAACAATTTTACAAAAAAGTTTAATTTGCAATTGTACAATTCTTTGTACAATAATACCTTGGATTATAAGCATTATTTGTTCCAGAAGCATGCTTGTAATCCAAAGCACTCGTATATCAAAGCGAGTTTCCCCCGTAAGAAATAATGGAAAGTCAGATGATTCGTTCCACAACCACTGCTGGTGTATGCAGTACTGTATGTGGCCAGAGGTGCGGGGATGCTGGTGACGCTCAGACACTCGGAACTGTTGACGCTCCGACGCACGTTACGCCTTCCCCACCCAGCTGGGAGTGTCTGAGTTCTCCAGAAAGCGCTGGGAGCCACCAGCACCCTCGGACCTCTGGCCACATACGGTAATATATACACCAGCGGCTTGTGTCCCGCTCGTCTTGCGAGACAGTGCTTGCAAATCAAGTCAGGACTTTTTTCTCTTTTTTTTTTTTTATATATCTATATATCTATATCTCTATAGATAGATAGATCTATATCTATCTATCTATATATCTCTATCGCTCATCTTGTGAAACGCTCGTATACCGCATTACTTGCAAACCAAGGTATCACTGTACCAGAAACAAAATTTTGGTGTCCTGATGGACAGGACAAATCCCAGAACATCATTCACACTTCATAGTAACACATTTTTTACCTGTCAAATTTTGGGGAAAATGTATTTTTAACCACTTCAATACCAGGCACTTAGACACCTTCCCGCCCAGGCCAATTTTCAGCTTTCAGCGCTGTCACAATTTGAATGACAATTGCGCGGTCATGCTACACTGTACCCAAACAAATTTTTTTATCATTTTGTTCCCACAAATAGAGCTTTCTTTTGGTGGTATTTGATCACCTCTGCGGTTTTTATTTTTTGCGCAACAAATAAAAAAAGACCGAAAATTTTGATAAACGCGTTTTTCTTTGTTTCTGTTAAAATTTTTTGTAAATGAGTATGTTTTCTTCTTCAATGACGGGCACTGATATGGCTGCACTGACGGGCACTGATATGGCTGCACTGACGGGCACTGATATGGCTGCACTGACGGGCACTGATATGGCTGCACTGACGGGCACTGATATGGCTGCACTGACGGGCACTGATATGGCTGCACTGACGGGCACTGATATGGCTGCACTGACGGGCACTGATATGGCTGCACTGACGGGCACTGATATGGCTGCACTGACGGGCACTGATATGGCTGCACTGACGGGCACTGATATGGCTGCACTGACGGGCACTGATATGGCTGCACTGACGGGCACTGATATGGCTGCACTGACGGGCACTGATATGGCTGCACTGACGGGCACTGATATGGCGGCACTGACGGGCACTGATATGGCGGCACTGACGGGCACTGATATGGCGGCACTGACGGGCACTGATATGGCGGCACTGACGGGCACTGACGGGCACTGATATGGCGGCACTGACGGGCACTGATATGGCGGCACTGACGGGCACTGATATGGCGGCACTGACGGGCACTGACGGGCACTGATATGGCGGCACTGACGGGCACTGATATGGCGGCACTGACGGGCACTGATATGGCGGCACTGACGGGCACTGATATGGCGGCACTGACGGGCACTGATATGGCGGCACTGACGGGCACTGATATGGCGGCACTGACGGGCACTGATCAACGGCTCTTCCTATTGACAGCGTGATCAGCCATGATTGGACACGGCTGATCACGTGGTAAAGAGCCTCCGCCGGAGGCTCTTTACCAAGATCGGTGTAGCGGTGTGTCAGACTGACACACCGATCGCCGCGATGCGCGCCCCTGCGGGCGCGCGGCGGCATGTTATCCTGAAGGACGTCATATGACGCCCAGTCAGGATAACTGAACCACTGCCCGGCCGTCAATCCGCTATAGGCCGGGCGGGAAGTGCGAGCCCCTTGTTGACTTGTACTGTGATTGAAAGCGGCACATGTATTTCAGTCGATCCCAGTACAGATCTGTGTTTGTAAACACCGGCTCTGGCTGGATTTCTCCCTGCTGTTCAGAACTGAACGCAAGGAGAGAAACCCAGCCAGATCTGTGAGTAAAAGCAGCACACATACACCTGTTAGACACACAGTTAACCCATTGATTGCCTCTAGATGTTACCCCTTCCTAGCCAGTGCCAATAGTACAGTGTTGGTGTACGGTATTCTCACTGATCACTGTATTGGGGGTTAGAGATGTAAAGGCCTGGAAAAATTTGGAAAAAAAACGGTGAAATATTTTATTTTAACATGATGAATAAAATATTTTAAGACAGGATGTTCAAATATTTTCTAAATCATTTCTAAAAAAAAAATGTATGATATGAGATTATTCTAATTTCTGTGCACTTGACGGGACTTCCCTGTGACGTCACGGGGAATGCCACAGGGAAGTCCCGTCATGTCCCGTGCGTCAGAGGGGGCAGGGTCACCGGGTGGCCCCGCCCCCCGTTATTTAAGAACCGTCAGATGAGGAGACGCCGTCACACAGCGGGAGCCTCCCTCCATGCATGGATGCGGAGCGGCCCGGAGAAGAAAATTAAGAAGAGAAACAGAGAAGAAGAGAAGGAAGAAGAGAAGAGGATGAAGAAGAAGATGAAGAGAAGAGCGGGAGCCTCCCCCCCAATGCCATGGGTGCGGAGCGGCCCGAGGAGAAGAAGATAGAAGACGCCGCGGAGGAGATGCTGGACGAGAACGCCGGAGGAAGAACCAGAAGAGCCAGAAGAACCAGAAGAAGATGAAGGAAGAAAGAAGAAGCATTTAAATAAAGGAATTGTCAAAAACTGTCTCTTGTCATTTTTAACTATTTTGACACTTTTTTTAGTGAAATGGTAGGGGTAAGTACCCCCTTACCATTTCACACAGGGGGGGGGCCGGGATCTGGGGGTCCCCTTGTTAAAGGGGGCTTCCAGATTCCGATAAGCCCCCCGCCCGCAGACCCCCACAACCACCGGCCACGGTTGTGGGGATGAGGCCCTTGTCCTCATCAACATGGGGACAAGGTGTTTTGGGGGGCTACCCCAAAGCACCCTCCCAATGTTGAGGGCATGTGGCCTGGTACGGTTCAGGAGGGGGGGGGGCCCGCACTCTCGTCCCCCCCTCTTTTCCTGTGGCCTGCCAGGTTGCGTGCTCGGATAAGGGTCTGGTATGGATTTTTGGGGGAACCCCACGCCGTGTTTTTTTTTTGTTTTTTGTTTTTTTTTTGGCGCGGTGTTCCCCTTAAAATCCATACCAGACCCTTCAGGTCTGGTATGGAATTTAGGGGGAACCCCACGTCTTTTTTTTTTTTTTTTTAAATTTTGGCCGGGGTTCCCCTTAATATCCATACCAGACCTGAAGGGCCTGGTATGGAATTTAGGGGGACTCCCACTTCATTTTTTTTTTTTTTTTTTTTTTTTTTTAATTTTGGTTCGGGGTTTCCCTGTGGGGAATTCCCATGCCGTTTTTATCAATGAACTTCTATGTGTATTGACGGCAATGCAATAGCCGAGGGTAGTTTCAAATGAGTTGTTTCCTTCGAAATGTCATTTTGCTGTCAGACTGTTCTAAACACGGGAAACATGCGCCCCTTTACAGGCATACTATAGACACCCCCCAGGTACGAAATTGAAAGGGATATTACACTTTTATTGTTTGACTTTAAGCATTATTAAAATCACTGCTCCTGAAAAAACGGCCGTTTTTAAAACTTTTTTTTGCATTGATCCATGTCAATCTGGCCAAACACTTTTTATGACAATAACTTGCATATAAGCCTTTAAAATTAGCACTTTTGATTATTCATGTTCATGTCCCATAGACTTTAACGGTGTTCGCATGTTCGAGCGAACTTTTTTCCTGTTCGCATGTTCTGGTGCGAACCGAACAGGGGGGTGTTCGGCTCATCCCTAGTCCCCAATAGTATAGTGTCCCCAAAAATGCAGTCTTGGCAGGATCTGCACTCGATCACTGCCAGCACTTGGGACATGTAGCAGAATACATTTTGGTCTAAATTTTATGAAGAGATTTTATTGGATATGTTTTATAACAAAGTAGAAAATATAGTGTTTTTATTTTTTAATAAGTCCAGTAGTGATCAAATACCATCAAAAGAAAACTTTGTGTGCAAAAATGATATACATTTTGGATACAGTGTTACATGACCAAGAAATTGCCAGTTAAAGTAACCTTGCTGAATGGCAACAAATGACCTGGTCATGAAGGGGGTAAAACCTTCCAGAGGTGAAGTGGTTAAACGTGATAGATTTAGGTCTCTGGTTAATCCCATTAGCAGGATTGGGGTCAGATTGAGGTGTTGGGCTTTAACGTTGAAATTTTATCAAAGTTAGGGTTACACTTTTTTCATACATTTTTCAAGCTACCGAGAGTCTTCCCTTGACGTAAAAGGGTAAAGTCTTTGAAATGTGTTCTGTTTTCTTTTTTTCTTCTCTTCTTGGTTTGCAGGGGATGTTGTTGGTTTTTTTTAGCTGCCTGCATAGTTTTAGAAGTATTCAGCTGGGTTTTCAAAGTGAATCTGTTTTTGTCTGCAGGTCTATGATCGAGCATTTGCCTCCCCTGTTGCCTCTCAGATTCAGACAGACGCTACCCTTCCAGCATACAAAAAGAAAGCTCCCAGTGATGCACACTCCAAGGAAAGACTGTTTGTTGTCTTCAATCCTCACCCACTGCCGCAAGACGTCGCAGAAGATGTTTTCTGGTAAGGATTTTTAACTAGCAGCTATACCCTGAAGGTCTTCCCACCCGCCTAAAGCTATAAATCCTGTTTTAGTTTGCCAAGAGTGCCTCTATGCAAATCACAAAATGCACAGAACACATAGTAAGAACTAATATACCTGCTAAATGATTTGACAAACTATCAACATACGACTGTAATCCACCCACCTTTGCTATCCTTTATAGCATTAATAGGGTGACATTTTCACTACTGGCAGTTCCACACATTGTCACAAAACCACCTTCTGCTCACCGCACATTAGTAAAATGCTTGCCTCGCTGCCATTTTTTTTTTTTTTTTTTGCTCCTGTATGCACTTTGTCAGTTACTTGCAGGAGTAGGAATTTTAAACCTGATTTAAACTTTTAAAAAGACAATGTCCCCACCTATTACAATTCTAACATCATACAGCCAATTCCATGGCTGCATTAGGAGTACTTACAGAAGCCCTGCCTGCTGCGGTGATTTAATTTTGTTAGTAAGGATATAGCTGTGTCGGGCTCCATTTTTTACATCTGGCCACTTCAAATCGCGGGCAGAATTGCCAGCTGTGAATGCAGTCTCCAGTTCTCCTACAGTTTTGATGCTAATGGAATTGTCAAGCTTTCAGGCCGCCAACCGTGCCCTCCTTTTTTAAACCTTATGACCTTGGAGTGTTTCAGTGGCATGTAAACAATTGCAGCTGGCTTACTACGCGGTGGCCTTTAGTACACTGATGTAGAGGGTAAGGGAGGCTGCCGCGGATGGCCCAGAGGGCTCTCTGCCAATTTAGGGTATTGTTTGATTTGTTGAACATTCTCATAGTGGATCCCCTCGAACATGTGATGGTAGGTGAAGAGCACCGTGTGCCTAAACACAGTAGACATTCTGAAGTACTATTAAAGCACTTATACCATACTAGGCTACAGACTGCAGCGCTCACGGCCAACAGATCTAATACTACCAAAGTCCTGAAGAATGCTCCCTAAAATGCGTTGGCTATGTTTTATGGCATACATTAATAAAGTGAATATGGTTCTCCGACCGGCTGGAGTTTCCAAGTCTTTCTTTTCATGCACAGTACTCTTCACTTTCCACCACAAACTGAAACAGGTAGGGTTTCTGTTTGTACTACTGATACAGATTCCCTGCGTTTTTTTATTTTTTTAGTGTAAAAGGTGGTGACAGGGTTTCTTTAACTGTTGTGCCCCCCCCCCCCCCCCCCCCGATTTTAAGTGGAGCATAGCAACCATCTATAACCAATAAGGTTTCAGGCTTTTAAATTTTAGTCACTAAAAAGTATGTTTTCTTCAGTTGCTGTTTTTTCAAATACTGTCAGCATTTATTGCGTAAAACTGTTTAAAAAAATACACTATTATATGGGTAATATTCTCTTGTACATCACTGCAGTCGATTCGGCAATTTCATTGAAATTTACATTGTGCCGGGGAAGAACATTGGTTATGTCAAATATTCCGAAGTATCAAGTGCAAATGATGCGATTGCCACGTTACATGGAAAGATGGTGAACGGTGTAAAGCTGAAAGTGATGCAAGCAGAGTCTCCAAGAGATGAATCCAATAAGAGACAAAGAACATACTAAATTTACTTGTCTCAGGTAAGTGTTTCATTAGGTTACTTGCTTGGATGGAACAGTCTTCCCATCTAGAGCTTCTTAGCAGGTCTCCGTCTAACAAAAGCCTTCTTCTAAAATGTTTACTCAAATACAATTTTTTTTTTATCTCCTTCTGGCAAATTTTCTTTTTTTTTTTTTTTTTTTTTTTAAATAAAAATAAAAACGGTCTCCTTTTTGATATCTGTTTTCAGGATACAGATTACAGAACTTATAAGTAATGAGGATTTATGTCCTAAAGTTCACATCAAATTCAAACTGAAGAAGATGTACACAATTTGAAACTTTTTAAAAGTAAATTTTCCTTTCTAAAAGCAGGCATTACGTGATTTCTGATAGAAAAGTGCTGTCCCTTTTTTGATTTTAGTTTTGGAATCTAAATCTGAGAAGTCCCTTTTCTGGCCAGTAAAGGTAAAATTAAACCTTATGTGCTCCTCAGAATTTTTATTTTATAAAAGGGGTAACATAGTAAAGGTTCACTTAGAGGGACTGTTTTGCAGTAAGACAGGATGCACGGGGGTGACATTTAATTAATTTTTTCCTCGCAATGCGATTTAATCTCTAGCGCATGGGGAACAATTAAGTGTAGCATGTGGTTGTGATGATCCTTAAATAAGATTGTCTGTGCACCCAGCCTAATAACAAAAAATCTTCAGATTTGTCATTACCTTGTACTTTTTGTACCCTGCACATGTCAACAGACATGTGAAGACCTACCCCGCAGATATAAGATGACATATTTTCTCTTTGTAGGATGGAGGTGCTTGCTGTGGTTATAAACCTGTTTTGTTTTTGTTTTTTTAGGCATTTTTACAATTTTATAACAAAATGTGAAGTGTATTATAACATGAGATTACGCCTAGAATTGTAAATGTTCTACAATTTTTTTTATTATCTATTGTAAAATCAGGCCCATTATTAAGGAAAACCATGCAAATCACACCCAGTGCCCAAGAGGGGCATACTGTCTCACACACTGGAGTTCACACATTGTTGTGAGTGACCCTTTCCAGGACAGCCAGTGTTCATGTTCATGTATGAATTTGTACTGCTTAAAGCCGTGTTTCGGAACATTTTTTTCAGTCAAGACACCCCTTAAAATTATACACAACCTCAAGGCACCCCATTCTAAAACATGAAAACTAAACTAATAGTTTTAAATCTTGCAGCAACATCCACGCACATGTCGCCAACATTGGAAATGATTTATTCCTCCACCATTTGCAAACTGGTACTGCCTAGTATTCTAGTGCTTCTTCTCCCTCAATTTTTTTTTTTTTCTCTGCCAACATGACCCCAGTGCTGATAGAGGGAGGGGGGAACAAGGGTGTGTGCAGGTGCCTAACCTCCTATACTTGTCAACCAATGAAATCCTTGGTTGTTGGGATGCCAGTGGCTGGCCTGTGCAGTAATTAAGGTTTAACTGCTGCACTATAAAAACCTGTGGCTTTGTGTTACCAAAAGGCAGGCTTGATCCACTTGCTGGCTTGTTGATGATGATTTTGGTCAGCTTGTGGCAATTTGTAGGCTTTTTTGCCAAGGCACCCTGATTAAAAGGCTGGCTTATGGTGTCATAACCAGACACCACAGCAATAAAGATCTACAATCACTTCAATAAAAAAAATAACTTTTTTCGCCATCTGAGTGTTAATCCCACTCTTTAGGGTTCTAAAGTCCCCCAGCTCTGTCTCTGAGGGACATACTGATTTTCAGAGGTTACCAGAAATCCAACACTCCCAAATATGTCAGATTCTAAAGCTTTATTAAGCTACTGATTTACAGCAGCGATCAGCCCCCCACACAGTGGTACAAGTATTTACTATCTTTTGCAAGGGACACTTTGTTTACTTATTTTAGGAACACTTGTTTTAATGGCTATCTGGTTCAAGAGCCCTTCTTCATGCCTAATTTCTCCATGCCTAATTTCTCCACATATACTTTTCTAATAGTGTATTGCAGCGTTATTACCCCGATTTAAAATTTAATTGTGGTAGAAAAGATTGTTCTTTAAAGAGAACTAGTCATGGTTGGGCTTATGTGATCTGAACATGAAATTAAAATTGTAAATCTTACAAAAGGTTTACTGTCCCACCATTTTTTTTTTTTTTATCCGTATTCTGACATTTGAGCTTGAGGATATACTGTTTTGACCTCCAGTATAGCGTATCCCAGCTTCTGCGTGCCTAAAGCTAAATTAAGGACCAAATATACACCTTTTACATAAATAAGCTCGCACAGTTATATTTTAAGAGGAACGCTTAATGAATGGTCTTCAGCAATTTTACAGCGCATTTCCACTTTTGCCGTCACATTTGAGAAAACCCTACTATGTATGTATGCATGTGAACCCATTCACACAGAATACTTAGATGTTTCTGAAGAGAAGGCCTCATACCAGATTGAAAACATTTCTGGTGAGCAAGTGGGCCTCACTCAGTTGTATTTTAGAGACTCCATATTATTTGCAATACACGTAGGGTTCTCCAATAAAGTTTTCTTTGCTTCAGCTATGGTCTCATGGGGAAAAATTGAGATCACATTATTTCTAGGCGCACAGCCAGTTGTAACCTTGGTTGCTAGGCACAGACGTGTATTCCATCTAAGGGACATTAAACATGATCTAACCTTCTCTTTTAACTATGCAAAACTCTTTGTAAGTTAATAGACAAAACTCTCTCGCAATCATTCTGTGTATGCATTTTTCTCTGTGTACACAGTACAAGCTTCTTTAAAATTTTTGTTTAGAAACGACAGTCTTACTTTAAAGCTGAACTTCAACTTTTGTTACTTTACGTAGTTCTTTATCCCCCACTAACCTGCGAGGCCACCGGATGTGCTGTATAAACTGTATGTAGCCGAGTCTACATACAGCCAACAGTACTGTATTCCGGATGGGAGCCGAAACCTAATGTCTGTCTGAGCAGCGCTCAGCCATTCATAGAAAGTGATGTATTATAGCAATGAATACTAAGCTTCCTCTATGGAGAGGCGGGCTGATGTCACTACTTCTCAGCCAATCGGAGGAAGCGTTGTATTCATTGCTAGAATAAGCCGCTTCCGTCGCTCAAACTGTGTTCCCTGTTTTTTAAATCTGCCAGCACAGTATCTACAAAGTTAATTATTGTACACCTTAAATCCCCAGGCCCCTTGCATTCCACTGGGAAATTTTTAGTTTAGGAGTAAAATGTAAGGGCAATTAATAAAACAAACTAAGCAGCAATTTAAGTAATTTTTTTTTTAACCACTTCCCACCCGGCCCATAGCTGATGAGGGCCGGGTGGTGGTTCAGTTATCCTGACTGGGCGTCATATGACGTCCAGCAGGATAACATGCCGCCGCACGCATCGCGGCGATCGGCGGAGGCTCTTTACCACGTGATCAGCCGTGTCCAATCACGGCTGATCACTATGTCAATAGGAAGAGCCGTTGATCAGCTTTTCCTCGCTCGTATCTGACAGACGTGAGTAGAGGAGAGCCGATCAGCGGCTCTCCTGACAGAGGGGGTCTGCGCTGATTGTTTATCAGCGCAGCCCCCTCTCAGATGACCACACTGGACCACCAGGGATCGCCACTAGGACCACCAGGGAAGGGGGCAACATGTGGATGGCCAGGTATGTACCCCATGGCCACATGTGCTCAGTCTGTGCCAATCAGTGCCCACAAATGGGCACTGATTGGCACCATTATATTGCAGTAATGGCATCTGTGCCATCTATCAGTGCCACCCATAAGTGCCCATCGGTGCCACCTATGAGTGCCCATCAGTGCCGATCGCCGCTGCCCATCAGTGCAGCCATATCCATGCCCGTCACTGAAGAAGAAAACTTACTTATTTACAAAAATTTTTTAACAGAAACAAAGAAAAACTTGTGGTTTTTTTTTTTTTTTTTTTCAAAATTTCCGGGTTTTTTTATTTGTTGCGCAAAAAATAAAAACCGCAGAGGTGATCAAATACCACCAAAAGAAAGCTCTATTTGTGGGAACAAAACAATAAAAAAATTGTTTGGGTACAGTGTAGCATGACCGCGCAATTGTCATTCAAATTGCCAGCGCTGAAAGCTGAAAATTGGCCTGGGCAGGAAGGTGTCTAAGTTGCCTGGTATTGAAGTGGTTAAAGTAAAGCCATGTGAATGAGAACCGATAACTTATAAAGTTAGTGTTTATCCCAATTTGACTGCAGAAGTGGAAAAGCAATTTTAATATGTCCTGTCTTTATTCTACCTGTAATGGCCTACTTGCAGTGGATTTATATTATTCTTTTTATTTAGATATATTCTCTGGAACCAAGCCTGACATTTTTAGCTTAATGGTCAGGATCTGAGGGTACCCCCTTTAAACCTAACATTCTAGTTTCAGACACCCAGAAGGTGGGAACTATTTGGACTGATTTTAGTAATACATTTAAGAATATTCACAACATTGTGTAAATATTGATTTTAATTATTCAACCATGCAAAAACCAAATGCCTTTTTACTATGAATACCTAAATCTGTACAGAGGAAATAAGTAAATAGAAATGCGCTGTTTACATGATTGGATAATTGAGGTGAATATTTACACAATTTGCTGTGTGATAATTCTTGACTCCCCATTGGGCAGTGAAATGAAAACATTTCATAATGGGCAAGTTGTGTGTTCTAGTTTCATTCCCTAAAAGCGACTGAAGAATTAAGTTAAAATGAGCCATTTGATCCTACCCTGACCTTTCCCTGTGCTTCGTTTTAAATATGTATTTTCATAATCATAAATCGGAGGGGACACGATTAATCATTCATGTCATGCCAAATAGCGTCTTAGTATAAGAATTTTTTACAGTGCCAACATGTTCATTTCCCTTTCAAACTTTAACTAATTTCACAGCATAGTCCTTACAATGTTTTGATACTCTGAATATTGAAGCGTGGTGAGGAGTAAGTGTCTTCATTTCAGTGCTCTGGTAAATATAAGAGATACAACATGACACTAGGTATGCTCCTCATTAGAAGAAGTCTTGGCTGCTGTGCTCTCCTGGCATTCATTCAGCATTTAATTCTCTAGCTTCCAGATTGGCAGAATTATTTTACACTACTCATTCTCTTCTGGACATGACACAAGTATCAACCAACAATGTTTTAGGGAAGCATTTGATCTTCAAGCTTTTATGTTTTAAAGTAGTGTTTTGTTCTGATTCCTGCCCCTTTTTTTTTAAATTAAATATATTGCCTTCTTAGAAGTTAGAATATGCATGGACCTAAGAGGTTGCCTCCTTTTTTCTAAAAGGATTCATTTTAGGTAAACCCTTTTTAGTACCATTTTTAAAGATTTTTATACCACACCACCCCATTATCATCTTTTTACCTTCCTCTCCAATTCGGCAATATTCGCTGATGTCCAGTGCAGCAAAGCCTTCACAAAAACAAACCTCTGACTGGTTCCTCTTTATACTGTGCATACATATTGCAGCCCCATTCATTCTTATTCATTTGTACAGGACAGCCGTACTCTTGGCAGCCTATAGCAGTCCTTCTGAAATCGATTGCGGTTTAAACCTGCACAAGCCTAAATTATTCAGCTTAAGCATACAAAGAAGAATGTCAAGCAGAGATTACCTTAATTTGAAACTGTCAATATAGTCAGTAGATCCAGAGACAGTCAGGGGAAAATCCATAATTTTAAGTTGTCATCCGAACAGAATGAGAAGGATAATCAGATAGGCATCATTGTTCTGATAGCTGTCTAAGAGAATTCCTCAGGAGGTGAACATGACACAGATGTCAAAAGACCCTAATGGGACATTTAATCCCTCCCTACTCTATACAAATTGTGGAAAAAAAATATTTGTCTTTACTTTATCATTTGGTTGTATTTGTCTTTTTTTTTTTTTTTTAATTTCCTTTTCCTTTTGTGTCATGTTGAATGAGGCAAGGTTTAAAATGGTTGTAAACCTCAGACATAAAATATGAACAAAGCATATCCCTTTTAGTGTACGTGTACTTCCTCTGCTGCTAAAAATAATAATAATTATAATATTATTTTACAGGATTTATATAGCGGCAGCAGTTTGCGCAGAGCTTTACAATATAAAGGGTGTCAATACAAGAGTGTTAGGAGGGCCCTGCTTCTGCGAGCTTACAATCTAAAATCTGCATGAATCGTATCAGAATAAAAGGTGACAAGGGAGGGAGCTCCAGCTGATTGACAGCCTCAGCTCTGTCTCTCCCATCCCCTTCCCTCCTCTCCAATCAGCTCTCAGAGCTCTCCTCACTGATGTAACTTCAGCTCTCCGCCCCCTGCTTTTCAGAGCTGAGGTCCTGTGTAAATTCTGTGCTTTGAATGAATGTAGGGGACAGACGGCTGTAGATAAGCAGGTATAAATGATGTAGGGAGGATTTGTTTAATCACCGTGTATTACAGGCCAGTCACTTCACTGGGGTATATGTAAGGGTTTACAACCACTTTTAACTGGCCACTTGGCCTCCCTTTAGATTAGAAACATTCAGACCTTTGTATTCGTGTACCAATTTTCTTTTTTTATTCAGGGTGTTTCAGTGCCAGTTGTACATTTTTATCTATAGTAGAATCGGTTGTCTCACTACATGCCAATCCTATGAAAGCTTGTCACATTGATCCTACATGACCTGGTTAGAATTTGGTCCAGTGATACCCATGAAAACTGAACACCAGATGCTAGTTGGCATTACATGTCATGCGTATAAGGCTTGAGTAATCCAATAAAGCACACATACTTTGTCACTGAAGGCATTTTTCTCTGTAAGCAATAGCAAATATCCAATGATGCATAATGGACAAGTAGTTTAGGTGAAACTGGTCTTTTAAACGGACATCAGCATCCTTTGTATTAGTAAAGGAGTATGTTTAGTAGAAGATGATGCAGTGTTTGGATATATTTCTGTGAATGACACGTTTTTAGATATCTATTTTCATAACTGTGTTGTGCTCTTTCTACAGACCACAGACTAAGTTATGACATGACCCTCAGCTGACTGACTGAAACGTGACAGGAGACTGCTTTTACGTACTGGTTTAGTAAACATTTGCTCGTAAAGACTTTTCATGGGAAGAGAGAATATTCATGTGTTAACAATTAAGTTCTAATAACAAGCTACAGTGCTTATTCATAAGATATTTTTTTTTTTTTTTAAGTTCTCTTTTCTTTTTTTTGTGAATGTCACTATATGCATTGTGATAATAAAGTAAAATCCATACATCAGTAATGTTTTTTGTGTGTTTTTTTTAAGTGGTGACTTTATTTAGTTTTTCATTTCTCAGGCTTTTTAATTTTTACATGGTCATCCTGCCAGAGGATCAGCGTTGTTATCCTAGGATGGGACTTTATAAAACCACCACCTCTCCTTTCCATAATAGTGGGAGGGAGGGGTTCTGTAGTTTACTTAGCTAACCTGGGTAGTTGTCGTAAGTCTTAGAGGAGTTCCAAATACTGTAGCTGCTGACTTTTACTATTGGGGTACTTACCTGTCCAGGCATCCAACAGTGTCCTCCCTAGAACCGATTGTTAGCCAAGCCGCCATCTTGGCTAAGGGAAACCGGCTGTGAAGCCTTGTGGCTTCACAGCCGGTTTCCTTTTGCGCACGTGTGAATTGCGCTGTGCTTTCTCAATGGGGGCTGGACTTCTGGCTCACTTTGCCGCTGCAAACTGAGCTGGAAGTGGGAGCGGGTACCTGTCAAATCCCCAAATGGGGCAGCGAAGGGGTGGAGGCAGACAAGCGGAACTTGCCCTTTGGGGTGGAGCTCCGCTTTTATGGCTGTTTGAGCTAACACTGTGCACATCAGGAAATTACAAGCTTGTGGGATTTCTGGAAGGATCAACTTTTTTTATTTTTTTTTTTTTAATTATTCATTTCTATAACTGATCCAACCAAAAGCGGCCTTCAAACCCAAAATATATGCACATTTATAGTGTTATTTTACAATCCTTTTTTTTTTTTTTTATATATATATATGCTTGGGTTTCAAATGTAAGAACTTTTTGTGTATGTATGTATGTGTGTGTGTGTGTATATATATATATATATATATATATATATATATATATATATATATATATATATATATATGTATGTATGTATGTGTGTGTGTGTATATATATATATATATATATATATATATATATATATATATATATATGTGTGTGTGTGTGTGTGTGTGTGTGTATATATATATATATATGTGTGTGTGTGTATATGTATGTGTATATATATATATATATATATATATATATATATATATATATATATATATATATATATATATATATATATATATATTTTTATATATATATTATGTATTGTTTACTGTAATTTTCCTTTCCTGGTGCTAATAAATGGCAGCACACATGGTAGTATAAAAGGGACACGGCTTTAAAGATTTAACTACGCTGCCCGACGTGATGGGTGAAGTTTGGATCTGCTATTATAGCAGTAACCTGCAGCGAGGATAAGGTAAGGGGAGAAGCCTAGGAACTGTAAAAAGTACACCTATGCTTTTTCATATATATATATATATATATATATATATATATATATATATATATATATATATATATATATATATATATTTAATTATATATATATATATATTATAATATATATATATATATAATTTCCTGGCCCATCCTCCCATCAGCACACCATGAGTTAACATCTCCTCTGGAGCCCCACATTACCACCTGTATAGCTGAATAAAAGGCAGCTCCTCCCTAACAAGACCGTTCTTCTTTTTTGGTCTGCTCCAGGCCACCTGTTGATTGCAGTTGGTCCAGCAAGAGTGCTTGGTATCTTTTTTTTTTTTTTTTTTTTACCAGAGATAGGGATACCACGTCTCCTCCCCAATGTTCAATTTTAAAGTGGTATCCAGTTTCCAGGAAAACTGGGAAGTAGGGAAACTTGGTCAAAGGAGTAAAGTTAGCTAAATTAAAGGATCTTTTTTTTTTTTTTATCAGCCCCTTAAAAGTCATCCACTCTTGAGTTGCCAGGATGATTTAAACTGGCATGCAGGAAGTACGCTTTTCTGCTCTGAAAGATTGCAAGCCTATTTGACTAGAGGGGTGGCAGCCTTTGAGGCAATTAGGCCAGGATTGCTTGGAGGATATGGTAAGGGCTAGCTTGAAGGTCGGTTGCGGCCTTCATTCAACCTTACAAACTAAATATGTGACCAGCATGTTTGGGACCAGAGAGATCAATTCCTTCTGGTTTTAGCATCTTTTCTTTAGATGTTAGTGTCTTTCAATTGTTCTCTCTCACCCTATATTAAGCTTTGGTATATCCCATGGTGTGCTGAAGGGAGGATAGGCCAGGAAAAGGGAAAATTGTTATCAAATACTTACCGTAATTTTCCTTTCCTGGCCCATCCTCACGTCTGCACAGGTCTCCCTCCCTAGTGGCCTGTCGTAGGCTAAGTTATCGAACTGTCTTAGGTAGAGAGGAGCTGCCTTTTATTCAGCTATACAGGTGGTAATGTGGGGCTCCAGAGGAGATGTTAACCCATGGTGTGGTGTGCTGATGTGAGGATGGGCCAGGAAAGGAAAATTACTGTAAGTATTTGATAATTTTTATATATATTACACTTACCTTGTACAATGCCCTTTTCAGCAGCTCTATGTCTGGCTATAGCAGCAGGTGTGGTCCCAGCTGCCACAGGGGGGTTCTTAATTAAACAGATTGTGTTCCTCTTCTGAGGGATCTAAGATACAGCAGTAGTTTATGAACATACAAAAACAGCCATTTGCATTTTCTTTTTTTTTTTTGTATAAAGTGAAGTCTTCCTTTAAAACTGGGAGCCTAACAAACGCTGCTGACATAAATTCCCCTCCCCCCTCCCCTCCTGGAGAGGTGCGGTAACAGCTTGTACTGTTTGTTTTATCAGACTTGCCCTTGTTGAGCCTGGACAGGCATTCAGCCCCTGTATGGCATTGCAGACTCTAAAAGTCTGGCATCCATCGTGGCCGGCGCCGCCTCCTCCCCTTCGGGTCTGCATCTGCAGACCCGAATGCCGTCCGCACGTGCGGACTAGTGTTATTTTTTAAAACAAGGAGGGGGATGGGTATTGCAGAGGAGCGTCGCTCACAGATAGGCGGTGTCGTGTGTGGGACGTCACGACCACGTGGAGCACACAGCGCATACACTAAGGCGGAAGACGCTGAGGACGCCTAATCAGAAGTCTGTCACACTAAGGGACACAGGAGCGCTGGGCATGTAAAGGTGTGTAAGCAGGCATTTCCAGTACATGAAATATGGTTACACAGCATCAAAGGCTGATCCTTATAGTGACATTCTTTTTTGCTAAACTATTGTTCAGCAAATGCCATAATTTTTTTTTTCTTAACGTGCCTCTGCTTTTGTGCTTAGCACTAAGACTACTTTCACACTGAGGCGCTTTACAGGCGCTACAGTGCTAAAAATAGCGCCTCTCCAGTGTGAAAGCCCAACAAGCCGCATCTTTGCAGCACTATAGGAGCGTGTATTCACCGCTCCTAAAGCGCCCCTTCCCATTGAAAACATTGGGGCATCGCCGCAAACCCCCCCCCCCCCCCCCGGCAAATCGCCGATGCAGTGGTGATTTGTGGGCGGTTTTAACCCTTTTTCGGCCGCTAGAGGGGGTTAAAACCGCCTGAATAGCGCCGCTAAAATGACGGTAAAGCGGCGCTAAATATAGCGCCGCTTTACCGCCGACGCCAGGCCCCAGTCTGAAAGTAGCCTTAGATTTCCAGAGCTACCACAAAGGTACCAAGGATTCCACCCCTAGGCGCTGGGAACTCCAGTCATGCCTCCACACTGTCATCCTCTCCGGAGATACCTGACATGGCAAACCAGGGTGAGTCATTGGAAGCAATTGGTGGTGCAACTGCTTCTCACACTTCAGCCCCTGTATATGTGACTGAAGATACATTTTCCTCTGCTCTGCAGGGCTTAGAAGGAAGATTAGCGGCTTTAATCGCATCCTCCATCGAAGAGGATAGGAAGCATGCTAGATCCCCCCTCCCCCACCTCAAACCCCTTTTTCCAAGGGAACAGTGGGCACAGGATGAGGTATTATCAGGTGATCACAGGGAAAAACAAGCCAAATTTTCCTCTGCGGAGGAAACAACAGTTGATGAACCTTATGCAACCTCGCAATCTGACAGATTGATGGTACAAACTCTTACAGAGATTGTTCATTCCACTTTTTTATGCTACTCCTAACAGTCAGCTGAAAGTTTGGTCCCTTCCTTGGGTTTTTAAAAGAAAAAAAAAAACTTTACAGCCTTTTTCATGCATTTCTAGAAGGGCTTATTTATGCTGAATGGGATCATCCGCATAAGCATTTTTTCCTTCAAGAGTTTCTCAGTTCTCTATCATGGAGGAAAAATTCACAAAGGATGGAAAGTACCAGCAGTAGACGCTGCGATTTCCAGCATCAATAAAGATGCACAAATGCTTAGGGATCCAACAGATGAGAAGTTGGAATTTTTTGTTAAAATCCTCCTACGAAAGGCGCTATGTTTTGCCATAGACCCCATAAAAGACTCTATCCACCAAGCGTCCCGCCTTGCGCTTGTGCTAAAACACATGCGTAGGGCCCTGTGGTTGAAAAGTTGGTCAGCCGAAGCATCTTGCAAAAAGGCTTCTGACTAGTTTCCCTTTTCATTGGGGAAGATTTGGTCAAATGCATCCAAATGATTCCTAGCAGGAAAGGTACTCTTTTGTCCAAAAGAAGGTATAAACGTCCTTTTATTTAAACTGACTCCTTCCCTAGCGCCAGCTTGGCAGTAGTGACGGCCTCCACTGTCAGACTCTAAGAGGAGAAAACATTCAGCCCCTGTATACATGATTGAAAATGCGTTTTTCCTCTGTAAAACCGTTCCTGAAGATCCACTCCTTTCTATGGAGTCGATCAGGTCAGTAGTTTCTATCCTACAAGGAGAAAAACTTCTGGCGCCTATCGGCATCAGGGATGCATATCTGCATGTCCATATATTTCCCGCTCACCAAAGGTTTCTGTGGTTTGAAGTAGAACAGCAGCATTTCAGTTTATAGCCTTGCCCTTTGGGCCAGCTACAGCACCCCCAGTGTTCACAAAAGTGCTAGCCCCACCTCTAGCCAGGTCAAGGGCACAGGGCTTAAACAGTCTTGGCATACCTAGATGATCTATTGCTAATAGACCAATCGGTGTTCGGAGTAAGGTGTACGCATTACAACTAGTTACCTGGAAAAGTCTGGGTTGCGTTCTCAACCTAGTAAAGTCTCCCTTAAAACTGCTAAAAAAGCTGGAGTATTTGGGTCTGATCATAGATACAGCCCAGAAAAAGGGTGTTCTTGCCCAGGCAAAAAAAAAAAAACTTCATTAGAGAGTTGGTGCGGATGGTCAGGTCAAAAGGAGATCCCTCCATTCGCCTTTGCATGAGGTTGTTAGAAAGGATGGTGGCTTCATTCGAAGCGGTTCCCTATGCCCAGTTCCATTCGAGACTGTTGCAAAACAGTATTCTATCTGCTAACAAGACGATCCAAGCTCTGGACTTGCCAATGTGGCTGTCCCCAAGGGTGTCCCAAAGCCTCTATTGGTGGTTACTAACCAGAATCTGCTGAAAGGAAAATTGACCTGTTATCTGGAAAGTGGTAACAGATGCCAGCCTTTCAGGCTGGGGAGCATTACTAAAGAAGACAACTGTCCAAGGACAGTGGTTAAAAACCGGAAGTGCCTTGCCCATCAACATCCTAGAGATTTGGACAGTGCGTCTGGCTCTAAAGACCTGGACTTTCAGGTTAAGGGATTGTCCTGTCAGGATCCAATCTGTCAATGCCATTGCTGTGGCCTATATCATTCACCAAGGGGGCACCAAGAGTCTCTCAGAGCAGAGAGAGGTTAACCATATTCTAACTTAGGCACAGAATATTTCTTTTTGCCCATCGGGAGTCTTCATTCCGGGAATAGAGAATTGACAGGTGAACTACTTGTCGCCAGCATTTATTTCCAGGTGAATGGTTTCTTCACCCCGACATATTCTCGGGCTGTTTGTCAAAGATGGGGGACTCCGGATGTAGATCTTCTAGCGTCCAGTTCAACATAAAGTTAGTCAACTTTGTGTCCACAACAAAGGATCCATTTGCATGCAGAACAGATGCATTGGTGATACCGTGGGATCAGCTTTCACTGATCTGTGCATTTCCCCCTATTCAATTGCTGCCTTGACTTCTTTGCAGGATCAAACTGGAAAGAAAACCGATAATTCTGGCAGCACCAGCATGGCCCAGAAGGTCATGGTATGCAGAAATCTTAAAGATGGCAGTGGAGGATCCATGGTCCCTTCCACTAAGGCCAGACCTGCTCTCACAGGTGCCGATATTCCATCCTACTTTACGAACGCTAAATTTAACAGCCTGGCTATTGAAACCCACATTCTGAGGAAACGTGGGCTTTCCGGGTCAGTTATCTCTCTACTTTGATTAATACAAGGAAACCAACTTCCAGAACTATACATTATAGAGTCTGGAAGGCTTATGTTTCCTGGTGTGAATCCAAGGGTTGACACCATTGGAGATATATCATAGGCAGAATTCTTGCCTTTCTTCAATTAGGCGTAGAGATGAAGTTGGCCTTGAGTACTATTAAGGGCCAAGTTCTCAGCCTTATCAATTTTTTTTCAAAAACCACATTCTTAGTCCGGGGTTTTTTACAAGGGGTGATGCGGATTAGTTAAATCACCTTAAGCCCTTGGGACTTGAATTTAGTTTTGTCAGTGTTACAAAAACAGCCATTTGAACCAATACAGCATATTCCCTTAGTCCTTCTGACAAGGAAGCTGGTATTTTCAGTTGCTATATCCTCAGCAAGGAGGTTTTTCGGAATTGGCTGCTCTTTCTTGTAAAGAGCCATATTTGATTATTCATGAGGACAGAGTGGTGTTACACCCTCGTCCAGGCTTTTGCCAAAAGTGGTTTCAGGTTTTCATCTCCGAATGTGGGGTTTGTCCTGCCATCGTTTTTTCTGCAACCATGTTCCAGGGAAGAAAAGTCACTACATTGTCTGTCTTGATGTGGTGGGAGCAGTGAGAATCTATTTAAAGACAACTGCTCAGATTCTTAAGACTGATGTCTTATGTATTCTGCCAGAGCGTCCTAAGAAGGGACAGGCAGCGTAGAAATCCACTGTCCCTAAGTGGATTCGGTAAGTTATAATTCAAACCTATAATTAAGGTGTAAGGTTAAGGCGCACTCTTCCAGGGCGGTTAGTGCTTCTTGGGCAGTGCGTCACCAGGCCTCCATAGCCCAGATCTGTAAGGCTGCAACTTGGTCTTCAGTGCATACATTCACAAAAATATGATAAGGTGGATTGTAAGGAGGTATGTAGGATATCACCTTTGGGTGCAGTATGCTGCAGGCAGCAGTATAAGTCCTCAAGTCTGGGGTTACCCTGGGGGTTGTTTCTCCCTCCCCTCAAGTAGCATTGCTATAGGACGTCCCATTAAGTAATTACTTAAGGCTCTGTGTCCCATGATGTACGATAAAGAAAATAGGATTTTTATTACAGCTTACCTGTAAAATCCTTTTTCTTGGAGTACATCATGGGACACAGAGGTCCCTCTCCTCATTTGGCATTTAAGTATATTGCTTTGCTACAAAAACTGATGTGCTCCTGGAAGGAGGAGGGGTTGTATAGGGAGTGAACTTCCTTGATTTGGGTATACCAGTGTCAACACCTGAAGGTGGCCCATAACCCATTAAGTAATTACTTAAGGCTCTGTGTCCCATGATGTGCTCCAAGAAAAGGATTTTACAGGTAAGCTGTAATAAAAATCCTATTTTCTTTCCCCTCCGTTGAGGAACACCGTCTCTAACCTAATAGGCCAGCCCAGGAAAACCCCTCCTACATGCATGCCACCAATTTTGTTTGTGCTGGTGTTCTAGGAAGATGGATAACTTTTTTTTTTTTTTTTTCTCTCTTCTTCTTCACCTCTGATGTGTTAAAAGGGAAAAAAACAATTGGTTTGTCTTTAATTGGGACTCTTCTCCATACCACTGCTGGAGCTTTTTTCTTTGATTGCAGCCACCCTGTCTTTTGGAGCACCATGTCCAGGCATAGACGCTGCAGGGATAGCCTGGAAATTACCATTGACTACTAGGTTGTGCATGGGGTGCTTTCCAGACTCCATTATGGTAGGTAAGCTGTGGAGCATGTTTCAAGTCCAGAGCTGCTAGCATTGCCTCAGTGCTTTTCCTGTCTTGGAAAACTTGGTGAGCACTAGGAGGGACACAGGTCCCAGCCCCTCTGTGTTTAGGATCATTCTCTTAGTACTGCTTTGCTACAAAACTGAGGCATTTTGGTAGTAGGAGGGCTTGCCTGCGGTTTGCCAGTGTTGGTGGAAGTATACCCCAAAGGTTAGACTTGCCATGTCCCGCGGACTCCAAGAAATGAGAAACTACAGCAGTTATGTCCTTTCCGCCACAACTGTCTCTGATCAAAAACTGGTAAGTGACAAGTCCCTCTTCCGTATGAAATTTTAGAGTAGTAATGTGCTCTGTAACTATGCTTTTCTCTATCTTACATCACAGGACACAGTGCAGCCTTTTTATTCCTTCCACATCGTGTTAGGCATTACGTACAGGTTAATGGACACTGGCAAAAGACAAGAAGACAGGTGGGAGGGAGGAGGAGAGAGGTGGCCAGTCATGTGAGCCGTGATGGGAAATAAGGTATAGAACAGCAATTCTTTTAATAAGGCACATATACAGGGCAGTAAGTATTATAGAAGATGGGATCATTATTTCAGGAGCAGGAGCTGACAGGCAGGGAGGGGGGACAGAGAGGACAGAGGAGAGCTGCGGCTGACGGTGGCATGTAAACTGACCACGGTTTTAGGGCTCAGCAGACATGATAAACCGTAGTCAGTTTACAGGGGGGAGGGCAGGATCAGCAATGTATTTCAGGCGATACAGGGGCCCAAATTACACAGCACAAGCATTGTGTTGTTCATAATTTTTAAAGGGACAGGATCCACTCTTTTTTTTTTTTTTTTTTTTTTTTGTGGGTAACAAACACTTTAATCAGGACATTGTTTTACCAACACTCCCCCACTAAGGGTGTGACCATTGGTTGCAGGCTGTTGTGTAGGTTATTTTGGTAATTGTTGAGTCTCCTTCCCCTCATGAGCATTGCTTTGAGACATAACTTTGTGTTAGGAATAATGAGGCTTCTCTGTGATGTATGATAAAACTGCATTCTTGGTTTACCTAGAAAATCAATTTCTTGGAGTACATCATGGGATGCTGAGATCAAGACAAGAAAAAAAAAAATAGTTTTTACAGCAGGTGCTAAGAAGACCTCAAAATCTGAGAGATAAAAAACAAAAACAAATTAAGTTTTCAGTTACTGGAGGAGAATATACCCGTAAAATAAATTGTATTTAGTCTTGCTTTTTTTCTAAAAAGGGAAAATATGTACAAAACATATCCATGCATATCCATCTTATTTGGTGGGTAGATGCATGACAAAGCAATTAAAGAATTTGATGAAGTTCATTTATTTATTTTTTGTATCTGTCTGAAACGTATTGAAGTTTCAAACACATTTTCATTTGGCATTAAGTGTTACTAAACTATATATAGTACAATGCAGAGACAAAAATGTTCTGAAATTAGTGGAATTCTAACTTTGTGTATTCTGCTTTGCATTAGTATTCTCTTACTTTTGCCCTTTTTTTTTCCAACCTTATGTACAAATGAAAAAACTGAAATTCTCCTTTTATATATTTACCTCTTTTTGTTGTTTAAAGTCCTACAGAAGCTGTTTGAGCCATTGCAGAATTAGCTGAATGTTGTTCACCAGGCTACAATTTAAATGTTACAATTTCTGGAAGGTCTTAGCTTGTTACAGAACATAACTAAAGTGGTCACAGCATGAGAAGAAAGTGGCTATCAAAACTAGTCTGGTATATAGTCTTGAGAAGAGTTGATCACAGTTGAAAAACAAAAACCCACACACAACACGCAATCTTTGAACATCCTCCCATTGTTAAGTTTTATATGTAAAATTTGTATGTATGTGTAATGGCATGGTAACCATTATTCTGCCTATGGAAGATGGCCCACCAAGGCTAGATTCATACCTGTGCAAATCTGATTCATACCTGTGCAAATCTGTAAAAAGGAAAAAAAAAAAAAAAAAAAAAACAGTAAAACTGCATAACAGTCCATGTAACATGGTTTCCTATGGAACATGTTCTGTAGTGCAAATTTGTAAAATGCACTAAAAATGCATAGGTGTGAATCCAGCCCTAGGACCCATTGACTGGGTAAAAAGATCAATTGTCTGAGGAGTAACCAAGAAGATCATGAAGGAGCTGCAGAGATCCACAGGTTAGTTCAAAGAAACTATCAGATGATAACCTTGCCACTTGTATAAATTTGTCATAAAGCATGTGCAAGACAAAGCAAATATGTAGAAAGAAGGTTCTGTGATCTGAGGCCAACATTAAACATTTTGGCTTCAGAGCCATAAAAACCATAAGTATGGTGAAAAGCCAGCACTGTTAGGAATATTCTGGGAATTCTATGCATAATCCCAACAGGACAATGGCCATAAAGACACAGTCAAGTCTTTAAAATCATTTACCACAATGTTTAAAAGCCAAGCTTACACCAAACAACTCACAGCCCAGTTTAATTCTGCTATATACTCCAGGTTTTTCCCTTTTAATTTATATAAAAAAAAAAACTTTTATGTAAAAATGATTTTTGGAACCTAGCACTATTGAAGTTGCAGTAGTAAGTTACCATGTACCGTACTTTATTTAGTACTCAGCAACAGTCTACGTCTATTGGTAAGGTGTATTGAGATGGCACAGTAGTGTGAACTGAGCTGCAAAGTTTAGAGTTTCCTTTACTTTCTGTCAGGAAGAATTTAATTAGTTTAGGCACTAATGGCAATAAAAACCTGCCCATATGTTCTTATTTTTTTCACTCTATCCCACCCATTAGCTAAGATCTTTAGGACAAGGTGCATAGTTCAGGCAAATGATCAACCACTCTAAAGCCCTGTGTACACTGACAGCTCAGGTCAAAGCCAATGTACTAACTAACCAATGTTAGTTCAGTGCTCTCCCCTGCTGTGCTATTGTGTTCTGACGGGGACAGCCCCTACCAGAAAATTTCGGTCAGTGCTCGGCCATTGGCTGAAAGCACTGAGCGGGAGTCGGTCGGCAGACCTTTTTGGGCTATGACCCTTTGACAGAAGCTGGGCAAACTGGCTGCCAAACACACGGGCCAAATGCTGTCTGGTTTCTATTGAAGCGGGCGATGCCACCCATGTACTAGGCTTAAACCACCTAGTGAAACAGACTTCAGCCATTGTAAGACCTATTATCGAAAACTGAGTAGCCATATTAAGCTGCGAATTCTGCCTGTTGCCAAGTTTTGCTGACATTTGTTATTTTTCTATTCACTTTGGTGCCAGCACTGGCATCGCCTCATTTATGACGGTTCAGTAGGTTGAACTTTGTAGCAGCAGTCTCAAGGGGCTTACGCCTTATTTCTCTGCCTCCTGTTTTACCCTTCATGGGTCAGTTCACCTCACTGCCCAGTCTTTAAGTATTATGATTTGTGACAACCATTCTGATTCTCAGCATCCCCAGCACAGTGATGGGGGTGAATTTCCAGGGTCAGCATAGAGGGACTTTTGTGGATTTTGCCTTCCTCTGCCTCACAGGAAGTTTAGGAATTTGATTGGATAACTGCTTAAAGTTAAAGAAAATACAAATATAACTGTTTATCAGACCTACTGACTTTAAGGTACTTGACATTTACTTTGTAAAAGTCTCCAATATAACCCTCTGAGGTATGCCTGGAGGTAGCCCACCCCTCCTAAGTATTACGCTTATGCATATATTTGCAAATGTGTGCAAACTAAACCCTTGGGTTTTAACTCGAACTGTTAGACAAGGTCAATTGGGTTTGTTGCTGGCTGGTAAGTGAGCTGGGAATTTTTTGTTTGTTGTCTTTTGGTTGGGGTAATAATGCTTAAAAGCTGGATACACACACTATGCAACGTTTGTTGTTTGATTTTCTTTAGATTTACTAAAACCATGTAGTACAAAGGCCTGCCTGATTGCATACAAATTTAAACTGGTTGTAAACCCACTAAAAAAACCCCTGCAAGACAAAGGCATAATGAGCTATTATGCACCTTAGATCGAAGCCCCCGCAGTGGTCCCTGTACACCGCTCCGGCCGGCAACATTGTTTGTGGAGTTACTTCCAGGTATCGCAGGCTCCGGCGATGTGATTGGCCGGAGCTGCCAGTAATGGCACACTAGCTGAAGGACCGTCACGAAGGACCCATTGCTTTAAGTGCGCATGTGCTGATGACGTCGGCACATGCTGATACAGGGCAAAACTCCTAAACTGTGCAGGTTTAGGAGATATCCGGGGTAGCTACAGGTAAGCCTTATTATAGTGGTAAAAACTGGATTGTAAGGGTTTACAACCACTTTAAGGTTTGACCTCATATTATAAAGTTTTGGTAAATCTAAAGGAAAAAAATCTAAAGAAAATTGTATAGTTTGTATCCAGCTTATGTGTAAATGGGCCCTGAATCTTATTGAATAAGCTTACTAGGAACAGAATGTGGGGATTATAACAGTTTTTTTTACCTGGCAAACGATTTCTTTTTTTTTTTTTTTATAAATTCTCGAGTCAGCAGAAATATAAAAACACCACTCACTATTAACACCATAAGTAAAACGAATTTTACGGACCCATGAAATCACTGCACAGTAAATCCTGAACATATTAGAAATGATAAATACAGAGTCAAGAGCAAGCATAATCCAACTGGGTTTCCTGTGTAACCATACTTGGATAGTGGTAGGAATTAACATTACATTGTAGGCCTCAAATGGAGGAGCTGTACTCCCTGCAAATCACTTGCAACTCCTAAATCATTCTTTGATCTGCTGTAAGCCAAAAATGTAAAACTTGCCTGCTTTGGGCAACTGCTTATGATTACATGTTGCACATCTTTAAGAGTTTTGTGCAAACTAGAAAGCTGAAAAGCATAATTTTTAATCACAAACTGTCAATATGACATCATACTGAATACAGTCATAATACAGGCAATACATCCTGCATTTTACTGTTGTCACAAAATATAGCTACAATGTGCTTGTAATCTTATAGACATTCTCAGATGTCTTGTAGATTGCTCTATGTAACAATAAATATTGAAAATTAAGTTTGTATTTGACTCGGAAGTTTGTATTTGGCTTGGAATGATAACGTGGATACATCAGTAATTATACTACATCATGCTAAGTGGGCAGTCTGTGACCATATCATCAATAAATAAATACCTGCTGAGCCGCATAAACTTCCCTGGTTTTTGTCAAACATTGTCTGTAAAATTATTCCAATTTTTTTTACAAACCGCTATGCTGATATACAGGATTTGTATCTTTTGAGACAAACTTATCGGTCTTTTCTTAGTTGCTAATATACACCAGAAAGCATTTAAACGGTTCATAAAAGGTAATTTCAGCGTTTTTCTTTTATTACAATTAGGGATGCACCGATTCCATTTTTTTTTTTTTACAATGAGTACAAGTACCGATACTTTTTTTTTTTTTTTTTTTTTTTTTAGTACTCGCCGATACCAATTACCGATACCTATCGCAACTGTTACATTTTAACTTCAGCTGTCAGCAATGCTACAAAGCATTGAAAAGTTATTTACAAATTAAATAAATAGATTTTTTTTTTTAATTTAGAGCTTTTTCAATGTGAAATGTGTAAATATATATATATATATGTGTAAAAATATTCACTAACAAAGCAAACAAAAAAAAGTTTTAATTGTTTATCGTTTATAAAATAGACGTGAACAAAAGAAAAAAAGCAGGAAAATAATTAAATGGAGGAGAATAGGGCGTTAATTAAGGCTGATTAGAGTAAATTAAGGGTTATTAAACAGAGGAACATTTGTTCATCCCTTTGATCTGCAGATGAAGAAACAGAAGTGTTCAAAAACAAAAAAAAAAAACAAAGTTTCTTTTTATTTTAGTGTTTCAGGGCTGAGCAATGTTGTTAATAAACATTGCCGGCTGCTTCTTTTTTTTTTTGACAGCTCCAATTACTGGACTTCTTTAACACTGGGGAGACCCACTGACAGCTCAAAGAATCGAGCATGAAAGTATCGGTTTCAGGTATCGGTGCATTTGCACGAGTACCGATGCTTGTGCAAATACTCGGTATCGGCACCGATACCGATGCTAGTATCGGTGCAACCCTAATTATAATCAAGTCTTTCATTCGGGCGTCTCCAATCTTTCCGGTACTAAGGTCACACCATAAATTTTATAAATATTTGCAAGCCAAAAAAAATACCCATCAGAGTTCCCATTATGTCAGTCCCGATCAGGGTCTTCCTTAAGGCCCCTTTCACACGGGCGTCTCCACTAAGTGGAATCCACTTGCTCAGCGGGGGAGCTCTCCGCTGATCCCTGCTGAGCATGTGGATGACAGGTCCGCTATACAGAGCGGATATGGACACAGTGGGGCAATAGGATAGAAACAGACTGCCTGTCCGTTTCCATCCGATCTGCCGGATGGATGGAAAATAGGACCACCATCCATCTGTTTATGGTGGACAAGATCCGATGGCGGCAGGTGTCACCGAACATGTGTCCACTGACTGTCCATAAAGGACAGTGCAGGGTCCGATTGGGTCCACCTGAAAAACTGACAGGCGGACATGATCGGACAGCCTGTGTAAAAGGGGCCTAAATTAGATCAAAGCAGAGATCATAGGCAGTCTCTGCTGACTTCTGACTGACTTCAATCTGTGCACATTAGGATACCCCACTAACACAAACTGCGGGTTAGATAATAGCTTGTAGTGGGCCAGATGTGGCTCATTTGATCCATATTTTTAATTTAAAATCTGATAAATTTGGAATATTGCATACTAAAGCGGACTTTACACTAAAAGGCAAGGTCCTCTTAGCCTACCCCACACCCCTACTTTTACAGAGGCTTCTGCACTGGAGAGGCTGACATTGCAATTCCTCTGTTGAGATTCTGAGAATGCTGAGTATCCAAAGATCTTAAGAGAAAATTCTTTAGAACAGTTCAGGAGCATCTTATGAGATTCGATATCCTTACATTTCCCAGCATCTCACTGAAAGGATTGTGATACCATCATAACCTAAACATTGCGACTAAAAGCTAGCTATAATTTCTTGATGGATGTTTACCTTTACAGATACCATGTAATAATGTTAAAGATGGGAAGACCCTGATGTGAGCACCTTGCCTTTTAGTGCAAGGTCCGCTTCATTATTTAATGCATACAATTCTAGCCAGCAGGTGGAGCTCTAGTTGCTTTGCTAAAAATAAATTGCTTTTACAGAGCTGAATAGCTCATGCTTAAAGTTTTGCACACAGCTAAATATGTCAGTATAGCGACACATCATCCTGTTCAAAAACCTGTACGAAATTTCAGTTAAACAGGGAAGTGCAATTTAATAAAATGAATAAACAGAATATATTGTAACACAATAAAGGTTAAAGTATAAAAAAATAAAAAAAAAATGTTCCTTTTCATAAAATGTACAGATGTGAACTACATCCACGGGAAACCATGTTAAATGGACTGTAGTGTGTTTCTGCAAAACTGAATATGCACTAAAAAATGCTTAGGTGTGATCCAGGCCTTCAGCACCACCAAGTTCCTTCCTTACATCACTTGAAATTGGCTGTCTCTTCTTCATTCTTGTAGCCAGCCCCCTGATGACATGGTGCATGTGCTGTAGATTGGCCAAAACCTCCTGGGACGTGTGAAGTGGAAGGCTATGTTATTCTCACCTAGGTAAGTTATACAGAGGCCTGGGGCCAGTTTAGAAAAAAAAAAAAAAAGTATTTATAGAAGAAAAATAAATATATAGACCAAAAAAAAATAAAATATATATATATTTATATATTATATACAGTGCGCTGCATAAATAAGTACACCCCAACAGATTTGTCAGAAAACCTTTTCCTCTTCAGAATCAACATTTTCTGTGGGACACACTACTACAAAATACTCCCACAAATGCGGACCATTGATTGCAACCAAGATTTGTTAATTTGCACACACAAAACAGTATTTTTTCTAACAAATTCATTCAAGACCATGTTGCAAAAATGAATACACCCACCCCAGTGAAAGTCTTTAGGGCAAAGCTAAATTTTAAACAACAAAATCCTAATTAACAAGAATTCAACTACACGTGAGTTCATTAAACAAGTGTCCAGCAGACAGTTGATTATAAAAGGCCTTACTTAACAAAGAAAATCCCTTCCCATTTCATGCTGTCAGCAATGGCACCACATGGAAGAGAAATGTCACAAGGCCTGAGAAAGAAAATAATTTCTTTACACAAGAAAGGTGAAAGCTACAAGAAGATCAGCAAAGCTTTATTTATCAGTCAGAATACTATAGCAAAAGTGATGCAAAAATTTAACAAAGCTGGAACGGCAACCATCTCACAGAGACGTCCAAGCTGTCCACGGAAGTTAACACCTCGACAGGACCATCTTCTGATGAGAAGGGATGAAGAAAGTCGCCATGCAAGTTCACTGCAGTTAGCTAAAGAAGTAGAATGCCAAACTGAGGTGATTGTTTCTGGTGGCACAATACGGCGTACACTGCAGAGAAATGTCATGCATGGGTGTCGTCAACTAAGAAAGCCTCTCCTAAAGCCCATGCACAAAATAGCCCGCTTACAAGTTGCATGGCCCAAAAACAAGAAGACTACTGGGACTCTGTACTCTGGAGTGATGAGACCAAGATAAATGTTTTTGTAACTGATGGGTTCAAAACTGTATGGCGTTGCAAAAGTGAGAAGTACAAAGAGAAATGCATACATACAATGAAACGTGGTGGCAGTGTCCTTCTGTGGGGCTGCATGAGTGCTGCTGGTGTCGGGGAGCTGCATTTCATTGATGGTATCATGAATTCACAGATCTACTACTCTATATTGAAAGAGAAGATGCTACCATCACTCCGTGCCCTTGGTCGTCGTGTACTTTTCCAACATGACAATGGTCCAAAACACACATCTAAGTCCACTTGCCTTTCTGAAGAACAGGGTGAAAGTGATTCAGTGGCCAAGAAGGTCTCCTGATCTGAACCCAATTGAGCACCTATGGAGAATTCTGAAGAGACAAGTTGAGTATCCAGCATCCAGGCTCTAAAAGAGGTCATTCTTGAAGAATAGAAAAAGATTGATGTTGCAATATGTCGCCAACTTGTTCATTCTATGCCTAGAAGACTTGGTGCTGTCCTCACAAATCATGAAGATGATACCTAATACTAGAAGTAGTAGTTTTTGTTGCAGGGTTTATTCATTTTTGCATCAACTAATTTGAGTAAAACTGAAGATTTTGTAATCTAAGTTATATTATTAACCTTACTTTCATCTAATGAGCTAAACAAATGTTCTATAAAACAGTTATGTCAAAATTTTGGAAATAGTTTTTGTGTTCATTGAGATGTTGATTAAAATCTTACTTTTCAAAAGAGGTGTACTCATTTATGCTGAGCATTGTATATGAATGTGAAATTGAGGGAAGAATGCTACTATGGAAAGTGGGCGAAGGACTGCTTGAGGAAGACTTAATTAAATTCAGCCCATCTAAATAATATATTTCATCATCAGATGGATGCTGGTGAATTACACCACACAGCAAGTTCCTTTTAGACTAGGTTCACACCTATGTGTGCAGGTGTGGGGATCTCAGCGATTTCCGCACCCGCAGCCACCAGTGAAAATGCGCTGTCAGAAAACGCACTGGGCTGTCATTCATTCTGAATGGAACCCCCACGCATGTAAAATTGCAGTGTGGGAACTGCAGAGAAATTGCATAGTGAAAATGACCATGCAATTTCCCTGTGGGCCACATTTCTAAAAAAGTGCATGCACCTTTCTCTGCGGGAAGCCCAGGCATGGCACGTCCCACCCCATTCCTTGACAACCCTATGCTGTTTGCAAATTTAAATGAATGGCTTTCCTGTCTTTGCATTAAGCTAAACTTCCCAAAAATATCCATGTTATGAGGTGTATTTGTGAATTTTTGCATAGCTGTTCATTCATCAAAAGTGCAAGAAAATTAGTTCTGTGCGAATGGAGCAAATCAAATTTCATGTTCTCAGGGTATATTCCCTGTGGTTCAAATATATGAATGTGGAAAATACTGCATTATGACCACAAGATGGAGTGGTCAGTGGAGTGGGAGTAAATACCTATTTCCTATGATAGTCGGTGTCACCTAGTGTCCATGATGCAATATTTTCCCCATGCACACATTTGATATGCAGATAATGTAGCCTAAGAACATTCGATTTTGCCACATTAACACAGAATTTAGATGCAGTTTTGATGGATGAACAGCTATGAACATTTTTAATAAAAACACTACTAAGGGTAACAAAACCAAGCTGCACTGATCTAAAAGTAATCTTAATATTAGTTTCTTCTTTTCATATGGCAGATGTTCGCAAAAATAATCGCTTTATTGGTTTGTGTGACAGTGATTAATATATCAGTATCTACCCTGCAATCCAAGTCTCATTACAGTAAATTGATAATAATCATTTTTGTCTTTTAAAATTAATCTGCTGTATAAAATAAATGTTTCACTTGAATGAGCAAAGTAACTGAGGAAGGTATCGAGACACCTCTTAAATAATATGCTCATTATGGCCTGATGCATTATTTAGCAGCAGAGTGCAAACATAATCTGAGTACTTAGCATTGATATATATCCCAGGTTCAGTGTTAGCAATTCATCGTTTTAGGAGGTAGAAATAAATATTAATGTGACTGTGTTTTAACTACATTTGTCAGTAGCATGAATGAGACAGAATTTTAGCTGCTTCACAATAGAGAATTGGAGGAAATCTACGCAGGGGCTTTCAATGATCTTGAAGTTTAGCAAAAAAAAAAAAACCTTCAGCTTTAGTCACATTACTTACCTGTAATGAAGTATGTCCCATTACTGGCAGGCAGCTGGATCCTAGAGAAATCTTCAGTGCAGAGATTTCCAGTCCTCTTCCTGTTTCTAAACTTCATATGCTGTGATGATTAACAGCTTGGAGTGTTCAGGCAGAACAGCAGTAAGAATGCTCCTCCTTTCGTTTTGTTGATTGCTTGTAACATGATCTGTGAATGTGCAGCGTCTAATCGGTCCCAGTTTTTTTCTCCCATATCCACATGTAATGTAATCAACGAAAGAACTTTTTTCAGTCAAGGAGGAGGAAGGAGAGGGCATGTCCCCATCAGACCATCTGAACTGCTGTTTTGCTGAAGATCTGAAGCGGTTACCCATTGCAGCTCTGGAAGTTCAGAGACAGGAAGAGGACAGACATCCCTGCAATGAAGATTTATCCAGAATCCAGCTGCCTACACAATGTAGAACATCTTTCATTACAGCAATGTCACTAAGGGTTCATTCAAAACAGAAGCAGTGGAACTGGGTTGGGCGGCTATTTCAGCACAGCCCTACCACGTGACAAGACACATTGCCTTGTCTCCTGTGTACCCAGTTCACTCCACTGCAGTGGGGCAGTGTGCATTGGGAAAAAGTAATGCACGCAATCCTTCTTTCCAGCACAGCGCAGTGCTAGGCAATCCACCATTACAAATTCTGGATGGACCCTCTGCACACTGCTACACCCTTCCCAGCAACTATGCAATGAAAAACAGGCATATTTAGTTCACATATATTGCAATACATGTTTAAGCTGACCAAGTTGTAACACAATCCACCACCTTGCACCCCGCAGCCGGCAATTGAACTTAATTAAATCTCTGTGACATTTCAATAAAGTTCATTAAAAAAAATGATTGAACAGTGTGATGCACCGAGATTAGCGCATCGATACTGCAGTGATCCTGACGGACCACACAACACACCAGCTGCTGATTCGTAACACAGCGGCTGGTGTAAATTAGCTGTAAAGCTGTAGGGATTTTTTTTCAAGCTAATCCATAATTTTAAGCTGCTTTTTTTTAAGTGTTTGTAATTCTGTTTTTTTTTTTTTTTTTTTTTTTTTTTTTTTTTTGCTGTTTGCCTTTACTAATTGCTGGTTTTTGCCTGGAAAACCACCAGATCTTATCCAAGCTCTTAATCTTGAATAAAGGCTGAAGCAGTGGAAGTATGAATAAGAACATAACAAAGTATAGATATGCTTTTCTAAAGAGTGAACACATTACTTTTGAAGTATAATTGTATATAGATTAGGAAATGGCATTGAGGCCGTGTATAAAGCTGATGCCATCATGAACAATTTATTCCATTCTCTGTGGTAATAAACAGCATCTGGAGAATACAGTTTTAATCACAATAGTCTAAAACTTATGTCTAAAAAGTATTTGCATTACTAATACAAAGAGCTAAACTAAACAACAGTGGTATATTACCTTCAGGATCATTGTAGCAGACCATGTCAAATACTTATGAGCTTAACTTAGCCATACAGGCTTGGATTTTTTTTTCCTTCACAACGCTATACAGTGCAGATGGAAGAATTCCCCACTGCGCCTATTGTATTCTAACAGCCACCCCCAGAAGCAGAATACCTTAACAGTGGCTGCATCTGATTCCTCCAAAAATGTTTCATCTGAAATGTTGTCTAGTTCATTAGAAACCAGGCTAAAATTCACTATATTTTTTACCTTAAAGATTGCATTAAGATAAAAAGCCCTCTGTGTGCAGAAGCCCCCCTTATACTTGCCCGAAACCCTCTCTCTATCAAGCAATCTCCACAAGTGTCTTGGCCGTCCGTGGCTCTCCCTCCTGATTGGCTGAGACACAGCCAATTTTAGTGATGACATTGGCTCCCGCTGCTCTCAAAGTCAGCCAATCAGGAGAGAGAGGGAACAGGGCCGAACTGCAGCTCTGTGTCTGAATGGACACACGAAGCTGCAGCTTGGCTTGGGTGCCCCCATAGCAAGCTACTTGCTGTGGGGGCACTCAACAGGAGGGAGGGGCCAGGAGCATCGGCGGAGGATCTGGGCTGCTCTGTGCAAAATCATTTCACAGAGCAGGTAGGTATACATGTTTGTTATTTTTAAAGAAAGAAAAAAACAAGACTTTTGTATCACTTTAACTTGTTAAACCCAGCAGCAACCCTGGCAGAGGAAAAACTCATGATGCACACAACCCAACCAAGCACCTGATAACGACAGTGCTAAGCCATGCATTAATCTTAAAGGGAACCTTGCAGCACTAACAAAGTTCACTAATCTACTTAGATTACCCTACCTCATGAAAAATCGCTACAACTTAAAAAGCTTAGGTAATATACTTCCATACAGCATAAAGTGATGTCACCATTGTTCTGATTGAATCCTGGGGAAAGCGGAGTTGCCAAAATCTCATAAAATGACAACCTAGCTCACTACAAAAGCATCTTTCTCCAGAAGGTGGAAGTTGGAGGTAAGGGAAGTATATTATTTAACTTTTAATTTAGTTTTGTGCATACAGAAGGGACACCCTTGGTAAATGAGTGGACTACAAGAAGACACCAATCTATCTAGTTCAACCAACAGAAAAAAAAGGTATAGAAAATTTCAATATACACTATCCCACGGTTGACCCAGAAGACAGCAAAAAACATATAAAGTATAGTCCAGTTTTCTCCAGCAAGGGAAAAATAAATTCCTTCCTGATCCCCCAGAAGGCAATTTGATATTTATTGGATCAACAATTTCTAATGTTATTATCTATAAATGTTGATTGATAATAAATGGCTTCAGCCAAAGACTAACCATAAGTGAAAGAAAAGTTTTTGTGTTATCATTCATATTCTCTGAAACATGGCCAAGAAATCATAAATTCTGCCAGGGTATGTAAACTTGTGAGCACAACTGTATATATACAGTATCTCACAAAAGTGAGTACACCCCTCACATTTTTATAAATATTTTATTATATCTTTTCATGTAACACCACTGAAGAAAGTACACTTTGCTACAATGTAAACTAGCGAGTGTATAGCTTGTATAACAGTGTAAATTTGCTGTCTCCTCAAAATAACTTAACACACAGCCATTAATGTCTAAACCGCTGGCAACAAAAGTAAATACACCTCTAACTGAAAATGTCCAAATTGGGCCCAAAGTGTCACAATTTTGTGTTGCCACCATTATTTTCCAGCACTGCGTTAACCCTCTTGGGCATGGAGTTCACCAGAGCTTCACAGGTTGCCACTGGAGTCCTCTTACACTCCTCCATGGCGACATCATGGAGCTGGTGGATGTTAGAGACCATGCGCTCCTCCACCTACCGTTTAAGGATGCCCCCAGGGGCGGACTGACAACTCATGGGGCCCCCGGGCAATAGGGGATCATGGGGCCCCCTTTGTCCCCACCCACCCACACACAAGCCACACCCTCACAAAGCCCCACGTACATATTGCACTGCTACATTACATGCATTGGTCACAGAATTTCTCTATTGTATGTTAAAATAAATGTTTAAAGAGTTAAGAAAATAAAGAAAAATAAACTCACATTAACCACGTACATTTACTGTGGGGCTGCGTCTCCTGTGAGCAGAATCACGTACAGGTACATGATTCTGCACTTTCGGGTCTGCGTGTTGTTTGACCCGCTGCCGCTGTGATTGGACACACTGAGGGCTAATCAGCGGGTCCGGAGGACCAGATGTCCGCCGGGCCCCGACGATTGTTTCCAACAGAGGCAGAACGGTGGTCTGCCGATGTAAACAAGTCCCCAGAGAGCATCCCCCCTTACATCAGGGTCCTCAGATAGCCCCCTCCTTACATCAGGGTCCCCAAAGAGCCTCCCCCTTACATCAGGGTCCCCAGAGAGCCTCCCCTTACATCAGGGTTCCCAGAGAGCCCCCTTACATCAGGGTCCCCAGAGAGCCCCCCTTACATCAGGGTCCCTAGAGAGCCCCCCCTTACATCAAGGTCTCCAGAGAGCCCCCCCATACATCAGGGTCCCCAGAGAGCCCCGCCTTACATTAAGGTCTGCAGAGAGTCCCCCTATACATCAGGGTCAACTCCCCAGAGAGCCCCCCCATACATCAGGGTCCCCAGAGAGCCCCCCCATACATCAGGGTCCCCAGAGAGCCCCCCATACATCAGGGTCCCAGAGAGCCCCCCCATAGATCTGGGTCCCCAGAAAGCCCCCATACATCAGGGTCCCCAGAGATCCTTCCCATAGATCTGGGTCCCCAGAGAGCCCCCCCATACATCAGGGTGCCCAGAGAGCCCCCCCATACATCAGGGTCCCCAGAGAGCCCCCCCATACATCAGGGTCCCCAGAGAGACCCCCCATACATCAGGGTCCCCAGAGAGCCCCCCCCCCATACATCAGCGTCCCCAGAGAGCCTCCCCCTATACATCAGGGTTCCCAGACTTAAACCCCCCCGAGGTTCCCCTGTACCTGGCTGTGCACCTCCAACCCCCAGCACAGGGGGAGGTGGGAGGTGGCGATCGGCAGCTCTATGGTGCCTGTGGACCGCGGGATCTTACTGGGGCTTGTAGTTCTCTTCCTGATTCTGTACAGTGGAGAAGGGAGGGGCCTCTGACCAGGGAAGCAGTCGACAACAGTGTACAAGCAGAGCAAGTCACTTGTACACTGCAGAGTGAAACTTGTAGCTGCCCGGGTCAGAGGCCCCTCCCCTCTCCACTGTATACACTCTGAAGGAGAAATACAAGCCCCAGGGAGATGCCGCGAGCACCATAGAGCTGACGATCACTGCCTCCCACTCCCCCACTGCATTCAAACTGAAAGTCAGGGGTGCAGGGGGGAGATGCTGTGTCTTGGGCCCCCCCACAGTGGCAGAATGGCTCTGCCACAGCACTGCCAGCAGCATACCCCTAGATCCGACGAGCAACTCTTAGGAGCTTTTCACAGGCCCCCTACTGGCCATGGGCCCTCGGTCGGCGTCCGAATGCCCGAATGGTCAGTCCGCCCCTGGATTCCCCACAGATGCTCAATAGGGTTTAGGTCTGGAGACATGCTTGGCCAGTCCCACCCCTTCAACCTCTGCAGCAATGCTGGCAGCACTCATACGTCTAATTCCCATAGACAACTTCTGGATATGATGCTGAGCACGTGCACTCAACTTCTTTGGTCGACCATGGCAAGGCCTGTTCTGAGTGGAACCTGTCCTGTTAAACCACTGTATGGTCTTGGCCACCATGCTGCAGCTAAATTTCAGGGTCTTGGCAATCTTCTTATAGCCTAGGCCATCTTTATGTAGACCAACAATTCTTTTTTTTCAGATCCTCAGAGAGTTTTTTGCCATGAGGTGCCATGTTGAACTTCCAGTGACCAGTATGAGAGAATGAGAGCGATAACACCACATTTAACACACCTGCTCCCCATTCACACCTGAGACCTTGTAACACTAACGAGTCACATGACACCGGGGAGGGAAAATGGCTAATTGGGCCCAATTTGGACATTTTCACTTAGAGGTATACTCACATTTGTTGCCAGCAGTTTAGATATTAATGGCTGTGTGTTGAGTTATTTTCAGGGTACAGCAAATTTACACTGTTATACAAGCTGTACACTCACTACTTTACATTGTAGCAAAGTGTCATTTCTTCAATGTTGTCACATGAAAAGATATAATAAAATATTTACAAAAATTTGAGGGGTGTACTCACTTTTGTGAGATACTGTATATATATATATATATATATATATATATATATATATATTGTATGTATGTACTATATACAAATATTACACATTTACAGGGTGAAAAATAACAGCACTGTTGAGAAACAGAGCTGAATACCAAGAGATTAGACTAATTAATGCCCTAAAGAAGGGACACAGCCCTCCCTCTCTTCTAGCAGACATGCAGTCAGTGCTGGGCTTTCCCTTATTTTCTAAATCATGTTAGGTTTACTGGCTATATATTCTGTTGTTTTTATTATTTGTTATGGTCACAATTATCTTATAATCTGCAATGCTAGCTTTCCTATTTCCTTAGACAAGATTTTTTTCAGAGAAGCAGGAGGTCTAAGTATGCATTTTTATACACATTCACCAACTCACCTTTTATTACTTAGGCCAGGTTCGCATTATTGCGAATTGGATCCCCGCATCCAATTCGCAATAGCAGGAGATTGTGACCCGGCTCTCTATGGAGCCGGTTCACATATCTCCAATGCAGCTCCGGTGCAAATTTGCACAGGAGCCCTGTGCGTCTTTTGGTGCATTTCAGGTTCGAATTCAGCCCAAAATTCAGGCTGAAATCGGACCTGAAACAAACCTTATAAGTCTCTTAGTGGACTTCAACAGTAAACCTGGCATAAATACTATTTTGCCCTATTTGCTAAAGCGACCCTGACTGCACGATGAAGAAAGAACGGATTAGGGTAAGAAGAATCATCATGCTGACCCATAGTGGGATGGTGATCTGTTTTTATGAAATATCCGTTTTTGGGGATATAGTATTAGTCTTTTCATTTATGATTCCATCATTCATACTATTAATTATCAGCATACCTTTGAGATCATGAATCTTTAAAACTCAGCAAACACTTTTTTTTATATTTTTGTATATAATAAAAGTAGTCTCAATAAAAATCTACTTCTGATGTTTTAATAACTTCATTTTTATTAACATATGATTTTAGGTTTGAGTTTTCTTATGAAAAATTCAAATTTAATATCTAAGATTTAGCAAAGAGATGTTCTAATTAAGAGACTGAAATTATTTTAATGTTGTGCTGTCCCCCTGGCATATTGGATTCTGCAGCATCATATTTAGTTGTGCGTGAAGGATTTATGAAAACAAGAGCAAACAGAAAAGTGGATGTTTGGTCCATAGTGACTGATCAAATTCTAGGTTTCTTTTTCTTAGTGAAGATTTAAAAATAAAAGATATATTTTACTGTAGAACACAGTGAATAACCTATAGGCCCAAATATGCTTGTAAGGGTCTCCTGCTCTACCCTCTGTAGGGGTTTTGCCTTTCTGTTGCTCTTTAAAAATCCACATAATTTCCTTCCTTCCATCTTGTGGATCTTTATATCTCCTGCATACCGAAGCCAGCTATATTGTAGCTGACCCCCCACTTCCCATTTATTAAAATACAGTACATACTGATGGAAAAAGTGTGCCAATGTATCCTTGGATTAGAAGGATGCTATGTCGTTATCACAGTTCTGTGATGTCAGAGTTTTTTTTCATGCAATGCAATGAGGGTTTTCGTTCCACCCGAACAGTCTGAAGGGCTGTAAATAATTATTTAGAGAACAAGTGTGAAACAATAGCATACAGGTTCCAATATGGGTGCAGAGTCCATTGCTCTACATTGTGCCAAGGGTACAAACATTGACCGGGCAGGGTTCCTGCAATAATTTGCCTGTGACTGTTTTCTTCCTGCAGTCCATTGGCCACTAACCTACTCGCCCATCCTCTTTCACATGTTCCTCCTAACTTTATCAAGCAGTTCTGAATTTCCCATGCTTAGAAACATAGAAAAGTGATGGCAGAAAAAAGACCAAGTGGTCCATTGAGTCTGTTTTGTGATGTATTTTTATGTTTGTTTTTTATTTGTGTTAACTTTTGTGTCTGAGTGTACATCTATGCATCTATGTTTGTCCCAAGCATGTTTAAAACCACTACTGTTGACTGACTCACTGCCTCTGCCTTCAGACCTTTTATATCTGCATTCGCTCTTATGGTACGTAGTAACGGCTCTAATACCAAGGCGAAAAGGAGGGGTGAAAGGGGACACCCCTGTCTCGTGCCATTCATGATTGGGAACCGGAAGGAAAGTACCCCCATTTACCTTGACCTGTGCGCAAGGAGTGGAGTATAGGGCCATAATTGATGTCGGCATACATGGTCCCAACCCCTGGGTCTCTAACACCGCTCGCAGATGTGACCAATCAACTCGGTCGAAAGCCTTTTCAGCATCCGTCGATAGACTTATATAAGGCTTAGGGCCGGGACGGGCACGGGCCCAGTGGATAAGTTGGATTGCTCTAATGGAATTGTCTATAGCTTCCCTTCCTGTAATAGATCCTGTTTGATCGGGGTGGATGATATGGAGCATAGGGTGTTTCAGCCTGTTCGCTAGAATTTTTGCCAGGATTTTAACGTCAATGTTAAGGAGGGATATGGGGCGATAACTCTGGGGGACAGTAGGGTCTTTGCCTTCTTTTGGAAGTACTAAGATGTGAGCCAGCAGCGCCTATGGGGGGATAGTATTGCCTTCAGCTATGGAATTAAAGTAACTACACATAGGGGTCACCAAGAGGGAGAGGAAAGCCTTATAGTACGCCTTGGTGTATCCATCAGGGCTTTTCCCGTTGGGCAAGGACTTCACTGTTAGCTCAATCTCATCGAGAGTAATCGTTAGCTTCAGCGTGGTGCTATGATCCATGGTCAAGGGAGGAACATCAGCCGAAGCCAGATATTCCTGGATGGCCACCGACTTGGGCACCTGGGGCATTCAGGGGCAGGTCAGAGGTTTAGTTGTACAGTTGAGAGTAATATTCCTGAAACCCTGAGGCAATTTTAGAAGACTGGACCACAATTTCGCCTGAGGGGGAGTGAAGCTTCTGCACGTATGCTTGTGGGTGCTTCTTTCGAAGAGCCCTTGTGAGCATATGACCACGTTTATTGCCATGTTCATAGTATTTATGAGACATTTATCTAGCTTGCTTACATGCTTGGCGATCTAACAACCGCAAGAACAGTTCCCTCAGGTCAGTCAATTTTTTCAGTGCCTCAGGGTCTCCGCTATGTTTATGTTGGAGTTCTGCCTTTTGGAGGGCATCAAGAAATCTGCTTGACGCGTTTTTTTGAGCTTGGAGCCTAAGGAGATCAGTTCCCCCCTCACTACTGCCTTATTACCCTCCCACACTATACCTTTACTGAGGCCATCTGTGGTATTTTCTTTGAAATAATGAGTTATGACCTCCGCTACCCTAGCCGCCACTGCAGTATCATCCAACAGGTTCTCGTTTAGCCTCCACGTCCAAGCCCTATGTGTGCAGGATGGTAAGGTGAGAGCCATCACGACCGGAGCATGATAAGAGATCGTTTGGTTCCCAATGGACGCAGACTGCAGAAGCTCAAATGTAGGGCGGTCTACATAGATCTGATCTATTCGGGTATATACGTTGTGTACTTTGGAGTAGTAGCTAGTCCCTGCCTGTAGGGTGAAGCACCCTCCAACTATCGATCAGAAGGTGTGACTGAAGGGCCTTGCGAAAGTGCTTGAGGAAGGCATAAGAGCATGAGGGTCCGGTATGGGACGTGTCAAGTAAGGGGTCGGGACTGACAGTGAAGTCACCACCAAGGACTAGGAAACCCTCCTTAAATTCTGCCAATATCTCTAGGGCCGTATCTTTGAAAGTAAGTTGGTTGGTATTGGGGGCATAGATCGTGGCAAACATATACAATTTCCCTGCAATAGTACGTTTCAGAAATACATAGCAACCTTGAGGATCTATTTTGATCCCCGTGTGCTGGAAGGGGCAGGATTTATAAATCGCAACCGTTGTACCCCTGGATTTGGAGATCGGGGAGGTAATATGGAACCACTGGTTGTAAAGATGGGTGGGCAGCTTAGGCATTGAATGGGGAGTAAAATGGGTTTCCTGTAGGAAAACCACCTGAGCCCCCGACTTCTTTAGTTCCCACCATAGTTTGCTACGTTTGCCTGGGGAGCAGAGGCCGCGTACATTGTAAGATATTCCCTTAATTGTAGCCATTGGGGATCTGGAGGACAGATGGGTTGCCAAAGGTTCCAGCTCGCTCGATGCAGTCGGTGAAGTGGGGGGATGCTCCTGGGAGAAGGGGAGGAGAAAGAAGAAGGAAGAAAGGAGAAAAGGGGGGAGAGATGACAATGTGTCCCAAACCTTATCACTAATCCAAACATTTGTAGGTTGGATTCGGGGCCCTCCTCCCTAGGGGTGACTCCCAAGTCCCAATAGGGATCTATACCCAAAAGGGGGAGGCCTACGTGGGGTACATGTGCCAACATGGGGGAGAAGGTAGGAAGTCCCACCTCTGTCCACCGCATCTTGCAAGACGCCATGATCAATTCTAAATCAAGTGCCCGCATACTGCTAATGAAGTCTGTGGCCGCAAGGCTGGGGTATTCTGAACTATAACATAGGCAGTATCAGCAATATATGTCAGATAACAAATCCAGAACAGGGACACATGTGTCTTGGGTAGACATAAGGGGTTATTTACGAAAGGCAAATCCACTTTGCACTACAAGTCAAAGTACATTGCATGATACTGTATTAATCAGTCGATAATGCATCAGTGTGAGGCAGGATGTAAAGGTCCAAAAGGCTAACACGTTTCGAGGTAAAAACCTCTTCCTCAGAGCTCTGAGGAAGAAGTTTTTACCTCAAAACAAGTTAGCTCTTCTTGTCCAAGTCCTACACGTGGCTCTTCTTGTCCATGCCCTAAACATGGCTCTTCTTGTCCATGTCCTACACATAGCTCTTCTTGTCCATGTCCTACACATGGCGCTTCTTGTCCATGTCATACACATGGCTCTTCTTGTCCATGTCCTACACATGGCTCTTCTTGTCCATGTCATACACATGGCTCTTCATTTTTATGTCATGGCCATGGCTCTTCATTTTGATGTCCTACACATGGCTGTTGCACATGTGCTCTGGATGGCTCTTTATGTCCATGTCATACTCATGGCTCTTTATGTCCATGTCCTACACATGGCTCTTCTTGTCTATTTCATACACATAGCTCTTCTTGTCCATGTCCTACACATTGCTTTTTTTGTCCATTCCCCACACATGGCTTTTTTTGTCCATTCCCCACACATGGCTTTTTTTGTCCATGTCCTACACATGGCTTTTTTGTTCATGTCCTACACATGGCTTTTTTGTTCATGTCCTACACATGGCTCTTCTTGTCCTTGTCCTACACATGGCTCTTCTTGTCCTTGTCCTACACATGGCTCTTCTTGTCCATGTCCTACACATGGCTCTTCTTGTCCATGCTCTACACATGGCTCTTCTTGTCCATGTCCTACACATGGCTCTTCTTGTCCATGTCCTACACATGGCTCTTCTTGTCCATGCTCTACACATGGCTCTTCTTGTCCATGCTCTACACATGGCTCTTCTTGTCCATGCTCTACACATGGCTCTTCTTGTCCATGCTCTACACATGGCTCTTCTTGTCCATGCTCTACACATGGCTCTTCTTGTCCATGCTCTACACATGGCTCTTCTTGTCATGGCTCTTCATTTTTATGTCATAGCCATGGCTCTTCATATTTATGTCCTACACATGGCTCTTCTGGTCCATGTCATACACACATGGCTCTTCTTATTTATGTCATACACCTGGCTCTTCATTTTTATGTCATAGTCATGGCTCTTCTTGTCCATGTCCTACACATGGCTCTTCATTTTATGTCATACACATGGCTCTTTTTGCACATGTCCTCTGGATGGCTCTTCATGTCCATGTCATGTCCATGTCATACACATGGCTCTTCTTGCACATGTCATACACATGGCTCTTCTTGCACATGTCATACACATGGCTCTTTTTGCACATGTCCTCTGGATGGCTCTTCATGTCCATGTCATACACATGGCTCTTCTTGCACATGTCATACACATGGCTCTTCTTGCACATGTCCTCTGGATGGCTCTTCATGTCCATGTCATACACATGGCTCTTCTTGCACATGTCATACACATGGCTCTTCTTGCACATGTCATACACATGGCTCTTCTTGCACATGTCATACACATGGCTCCTCCTGTCCATGTATAAACACAGAGTTGATGTTGTCCATGCCCTCCTCCCCATGGCTCTTCTCTCTCCTGGCTGTGGGGATGATCCTGGATTATCCTGATCCGTGTATACTCCAGTCTCCGGCTCTTCCCCCTCTCTCCGCTCCCCCTATAGGATCGCACATGCCTGTGACTGCAGGGAGGGGCGTTCGGTTACCCGGCTAGAGAACTGCGGAGAGAGCGGAGCGCACACCGGAGAGGAGGGATCGGTGATCGGACAATGAGAGGCTGCAGTGCCGGTGTCCTCGGGATGTGACATTCTCCTCTGCTGCATCATCCGGTAAGACCCCCTCCGCCTGTCCGATCACCCCGCCGGGGACCCGGTCCGCCCTCCATCACCCGGCATGGCAGAGTGTACCGGGACTGCGGTGTCCCTGGCCGGCCCGGGGAGTTGAATATTCGGGGCTCGGTGTGATGGAGGTCGGTGGATCGGTGAAGTTTATGGGATCACTGCGGGCAGACATGGGGTGCCCGGTGCCGCATGACAGCCCTGCTGAAATCCGACCATCCGCTGAGACACTTCTGAGCCCACACGGGTGACGTCATCAGTGCCTCTCCAACCTGCAAAGTGAGCATAGTGCTGCTGATGACGTCATGGCTCTGGCTGAATTCCGATAAACGCTGAGTAGGTTCTCCCCCTATAGGGTGTCCTTGTATTTCTATGTCCCCCTGACACCCAATCACGTCTCTGCTCCAAACCCTGCAATGACAGGAGCAGGTAGTTCAGTCTCCTCTACAGAGAGGGGGATTCATGGGTTCTATAGAAGTCAATGTTTTCAGTGTGAAGATCTGTTTGGGGAAGTTATTTAGTAATGATGTCATGTTTGTAAATATTGGATACAATGTATAATCCTGGTAAAAGGAAGAGAACTAGGGTCACACTTGTGTGGGTCGGGACGCTCGTGTAATTGCACTTGTTACCGACCAGCAGGCAAAACGCGCTTCCTTTAACAGACGTGTGGGTTGTGAACACGTGCGATTTTTCTTAGTGACACCCAGGCATTAGCATTTTTGCACATGCCAAGTCGCATGGTGCTGCATCAGCTCAGTGTGGCGCAATTAAAAAAAAGAAAAAAAGGTCAAATACGACTTTTTTCTTTCTGCGGGTCGGGCGGCCCATTGAAATGAATGGTCTCCCTCCACGCAGGATGCAGATGTGTGAATCTAACCCTATTGGCAGCACATATTGGTCCAGCTTGGCGCGATGCCATAATCTATTTCTTATACAGGAGAAGATCTGGGGATGCTGAATACCAATGTAGTGATCTGCGCTATGTGCAGTGATCGGGGCACTCTATTCCATCGCCATTCAGAGGTCACCTTGTATTTTTTTCGGTGAATGTAAGCCTGTCTCTTATGCCTCGTTTCCACTGAACGGATCGGTTCGGGTCGGTACAGTTTGGAAGGCCTAGAATGGTCCGGCCTATTCAGGTGAGCGTTTCCACTGCAAGTCGGACCGCCGGGGGCCATACGTGGGTTTAGAAAAAATGACTAGCATGGTGTCACACGTCCGCCAATCAGTGGAATGTAGCGTAGCTCCACCCTAACCGAACCCTTTTTTTTTTTTTTTTTTTTTTTTTTTTATGGCCCCACATCTGAAGCAGGATCCAGAATGGTGCTATTAGTTGTATGGGCCGCTTTCATAATGGAAACACTGAAAATAGCGTACCGAACCGATCCGCTCAGTGGAAACTAGGTATAATTGAGCAAGGTGGAAAGGGAGGGCTTATGACATCACAATTTACCCGTATACAATTAAAAGGTGTTCTATGAATGGTGGTGGAGTTGGGAGGGCCCCCCTTATGTTCATTGTGCAGAAGAGGGTTGCCACCTCATCCCTTTTAAACCTGAACACATTAATTACTCAGATTCCGAGGCTAATTTAATGCAGATAAGGCACCAAGTGAGTTTAATTACCACCTTAATCAGCCACAGAACCCGTGTAATTGATATGTGTTCAGTTTTAAAGGGATGAGGTGGTAACCCTAGTGCAGAGGGGAAATCACTTTAGCAGGACCCGGAAGATCTCAGGCTACTACAGTGCTTTTCAGCATCTTCTGCGACCCTCCAGTTATTAGAAGTAGATAATTACATTACGCCAATGTGCGCTGGCAATGAAGATCATTCCTGGAGCTCCCCTGAATATTTTGGGATTTGAGTATAATAAAATTTGAACTGATCAAACATACGCTGTACTATAACCTTTGCAGGAAGGAGAGCTGCTACACCAGACTCATTAGGCCTCTTACCCACTGCAGTTTGAAAAAGCTCAGTATAATGTTTTTTTTTTTTTTTTTTACTGATCTAAAATGCAGCTCATTGTTTACAATGTGCCTATACACACAAGCGAGTAAACAAGCCCTACGTATTTTTGAGTAAAAAAAAAAAAGAAAAACAGAAAAATTTGTGTTCCCAGTCAGTATAGTGCAAATACGCAATGCATAATATGAACATAAATATGCATGGGTTTTTCCTAGGAAAATATTATGCAAGCAAATATGTGCAAATACATGCATAAATACACAGGAATTTACGCAAAACAAAAACCTGAAATTAGTTCCAAAAAAAGCAGAAGCTCGAGCATCAGTATTGTGTGCAAAGAGGCCTTACCATGGAACTAAACCCATCAATTTAAGTTTCCCAAAACTGTTACATTCAGGGCATGTCGTGAATGATAATGATCACAGTTGCTTGTGCTCCCAGCCAAGCTGTCATCTCATCAAATAACTATTTACATTTGCAGCACCCTGACAATTGCAGATCAAACACAGGCTAAGATGGCTGCTTCCTTGGCTGTAAAGGATAGGAGGGTTTAGTTCTGCTGTAGGTGACAGTGAACCTGTGAGGAATATGGGAGCTGCCATTGCTGTCTTGTTTTTAAAGTGACCCTATCACTGTTTTTTATGGTGCCCTGCAAATACATTGGCTTGCATAAATTGCTCAGTGAAAAAAGAAGTGTGCGTATATCGTGCTGTCCTATAAAAAATTCTAAGTAAGCGGCTAACACAACAAGTGATCTATTCTTGCAAAGAAAAATGTGGTATGGAAAAGTGCTGCGCTAAGAAATTATGAAAATAGTTAGTGACACTATTTTGTGATATAACAAATAATACTATTCAATGTGTAAACTGCATAGACATAAAATAACATATAGTCAACATTCTGATTTAAATAGACTGAGTCCATACGCAGGTGGCACACATATACTTGGTGTTCTTATTAAGGTAAATTAAGTCCATAGAAAGTTGACATTCAAAGAAAATTGTGATACACCAAAGATGTGGGATAAAACATAAAGTGTTGATAGAAGATCCACCATCGCTCTAATAGGAGGCTTACCAGAAAGATTGGACACAGATGGGCATACGCCCACTGTGTCAATCAAGATTGTAAAGTGGGGATCCTCGGTGGTAGCTGTTATAACAAACGTTATTCCCGGTAGCCCAGGTACTTGTAGGGGTATGTTGGGAAAAAGGGCAGGTCCAATCAGGCATCCAACATATATGTAAAAGGAACGTGAAAACGCATAGCGTAATACTGTATAAAAAGCTCAGAGCATATTTGTTGAGAGTAAAAAAGCGCTTGGTATTTAAATGCTATAGCAGTGTTGGTGGTGTCAGCAATCCGTCCTGACGCGTTTCGTCCTATAGGACATCATCTGGGGTACCACACCACTGCATACACTGCCTTTATATATACAGTAAAGGACCCCCTTATTGAGACGTGGCTCCAATCGGCAATGCCGTTCAATAGTGGCAACTTCCGGGTATGCAAAATGGCGCTGGCCGCGTGCGCTGCAAGCCTCACTGTGAGTGGGTGTATTGGAACGCACAAATGCAAAGCACGTCGTGATGACACCTGCGTTCCAAGCCTCGCTCTCACTCTCAAAGGAGCTCACAGAGCGCATGCTCGGAGTACATTGGTGTACCGTTGTTGGCGTCTGAGTCACGGGATCGGTGTCATGACGTCACAACACCGCCCTTCTAGCCTCAATATGGGTAAAAACAAATGGAACGCACAGCGAAGGTATCTTCCGCTTTTACAGTGGGATGCCTTCTAAAAGTTGCCTAAAATGTATAATGACAGAATGGATAGTTGGAAATCTTTAATATAATTCAATAAATTCATATAGATTAAATGATATATTGGTAAAAATTATATAGTATGGCATATGCGTATAAAATTAAAATATATAGTATAAGCCCAAGGTCACATGCTACAAAAAAGAACCCAAACATACCCGTCTCATCCGCTTTAGCAGACAGGCAGCTTGAATGTATGGATTAATAGACCCTATTTTACACTGGTACTTAGAAGTGTAACAGTGTAAATGTGTATATTAATGGACCTAATATTAAAAATATACACAAATCAAAATTGTGTTTATAAGTGATATTAGAGTAAAGGCCATCCAAGGAAAAGTTAAAAATATGTATAAAATATACACAGTATGGAGCCACGGCCAAACATAAATTGCTCCCCAACGCATACAGCATAGGTGTGTGCAGCCTATTGCATTAGGGTGTATACCCCAAAGCTGAAACACAGATCTGTGTATGTAAAAAAAATAATAAAATAATATATATATATTATATTGCAAAATACAAACTCTCTCCATCAATGTAAAGCAAGGAGATGATTGTTGACTTTTTTAGCTGCCAAATACTATTCAAATTTCATTTTGGTTCCGGCCCAAACTTGCTTTGTAGGTGACCCTGTTAGCTCTCTCCTAACCAGCATCCTTCAACTGAAAATTTATGAAGATCAGTGAAAATATTGAAAGAGCTAGGTGGAAAATTGTCAGTTGCACAGAGGCTTTATCTAAGATGCATCTGCTTGTGCCGGTTGTCATACAATACCTTCAGCGGTAGATTCATACAGCGTGGATGGAGGAATCTGCTTTTTATTTTTTTAATTCACACAAATCTAGTAGCATATTCTTCTTTATCAAACATAATCTACAGAAATTTTATCTGGGCTCAGCACTTTAAGAGGATTGGCAGCACTCCTCCTCCCTTCTACATGGATGGGGTGCAGTTCTTGGGGTGGCCTTATGGTGTGGGTTGCACACCTCTGATCTTACCTGGAGCACCAGTGCAGCCAGTGTAGTGAAGAAGGCTGACCAATGCCTCTACCTTTTCAGGAGGATGAAGTGTGCTGGCCTTGGCACTTCAGTGCTCACTTCTTTTAGAAGTGTGTGTGTGTGTGTGATGGAGAGTACTCTTGCTTCCTGCATCGCTGGGCAGTACGGCAACTGCAGTGAGTGGCAAAGATTGCACAGGGGATCGTTGGGCAGCAGTCTACCATCCATGTTTTTTCAAATGCTGCTTTTGTACATTGATATACCTTTTGTTCACTGATTTGTGGACAGTGTGGTCACCTGCTGTACCGGTACGTCACTGGACTTTGGTTATAGCTACAGGCATCATCCCGGTATTGTTTCTTAGAGCTGATGATCGGCTTTCTTGTAAGAGCAATCCTAGTGGTTAATTAGCCGCTTGATTGCTTTTACAAGCAGCGGGAGGGGGTGTCTCCGCACCCCCCCCCCCCCTTCCATGGCTTTCTCGGTCTCTCCTGTCCTACTGGGAGACCCGAGCAACCAGCCAGTGCTTTTGCCGGCTGATCATAGAGGTAATCAGAGACCTGAATGGCTCGGATTACCTCTGTGATATAGGAAACTGGAAGTGATGAGCATACGCCACTTTCAGTTTCCCCGGATATAAAAGGCACCATTTTTAAATGGGGAAAGCATTTGATTGCACCAATCTCGGTGTGATCAAATATTTTTAAGGGCAAAGAAGACATATGGGGTCTCTCCATAAAGAGTACCTGTCATTACCTATTACTATCACAGGGGATATTTAAATTCCCTGTGATAACAAGAAGTGTTAAAAAAAATTTAAAGCGACAGTGTAAAAATTATTTAACCGCTTCAGCCCCAGAAGAACTTACCCCCTTCCTGACCAGAGGACTTTTTGCGATTCGGCACTGCGTTGCTTTAACTGACAATTGCGCGGTCGTGCGACGTGGCTCCCAAACAAAATTGATGTCATTTTTTTTTCCCACAAATAGAGCTTTCTTTTGGTGGTATTTGATCACCTCTGCGGTTTTTATTTTTTGCGCTATAAACAAAAAAAAGAGCAACAATTTTCAAAAAACGCATTATTTTTTAATTTTTGCTATAATAATCCCCCAAAAATATACATTAAAAAAAATTTTTTCCTCAGTTTAGGCCGATACATATTATTGTTCTACATATTTTTGGTAAAAAACGCAATAAGCGATTATTGATCGGTTTGCGCAAAAGTTATAGCGTTTACAAAATAGGGGATAGTTTTATGGCATTTTTATTAATAATTTCTTTTTTTTTTTTTTTTTTTTTAAATAGCGGCGATCAGCGATTTTTATAGTGACTGTGACATTATGGTGGACACATTGGACATTTTTGGGACCATTGTCATTTATACAGCAACCAGTGCTATACAAATGGACTGATTCCTGTGTAAATGACACTGGCAGTGAAGGAGTTAACCACTAGGTGGCAGTGTAGGGGTAAAGTGTGTCCTAGGGGCGTGTTTCTAACTGTGGGGGCATGGCTGTGTGTGACACGTCACTGATCTCTGCTCCCGATCACAGGGAGCAGAGATCAGTGACACTGTCACTAGGCAGAACGGGGAGATGCTTGTTTACATCAGCATCTCCCCGTTCTTCCTCCCCGTGAGGCAATCGCGGGTATCGAGTCTGCGGGACCCCCGCGACCAAGCTCACAAAGCTAGCATATATAATATTATATAATATAATATAATATAGTATAATAATGTATATTAAATTTTTTAATTTTTTTAAGCTCCCCTGTGCTTGCACACATCGATAGGTAATCAAATATTTTCCCTCAGAAGCCTGGAAACCGTGTAAACAATACAGATAACTTCTGCTACATTTGCATCTCAGAAAGTGCAGTATGATGGCAGTGGTAAAAAAGCCATACCACCTATATTTTGGATGCAAAAATAGATCAGGACAAGAGTTGGGCCCCTCCATTATTGTTTTATTACATGTGAAACTTATCTGAGTTGTTGCCTTTCGCTGTGCCAATGGTGTGGCAGGAGCATGAAAATGTTACATGAATGGAAAGCTTTAGGTTATTGGTATCAATAAAAAGATACATTAGTAGTGATGTGGCACCATTCTCATTGCTATATCACACTTTGCAGAAACATTATGAGGCATAATTGCAACACACCGCCCCCCCCCCCCCCCCTTTGTCATTTTTCATTATTTTGATGCAGTTTTGACCTGAAGCTGTAGCTTGGAAACTGGAGCCAATTAATACTCAGGACTTTATTAGTAACTACTTTTATTTCTGAGGCTTTCTTCTTGTAGACCAGTGTAAATGTTATGAGCACCGTCAAGAAGGAGCCTATTTCTGTACCTGGGAGTAACAGGTGTTTGTGTACAGTCGTGGCCAGCAGCCTGTATAGGCATAAGAGACCAATGGATGAAACGCGTCAGTGGGAGCTTGAGCATGCCCTATTCAGTTTTTTCCCCAGTCTGCTTTGCTGAAGTGGTGTAAGATACAGAGTCGGTACTTCTTATTATTTTGTGGTTTTCTGTAGTGTTTGTTGTAGCTGTATAAAATGTGAGCACTTTTGGTTTGAATAAAAAAATAAATGAATACACCATCTGAAGGAGTTTTGTTTAATTGCATTGCTGAAGAGATGAGCTTTGTCATGATGGTGGATCTGAGGAGGAATAAAGGTCAACAGCCTCCATTGCGTTGCTCAGGAAAAATCCTTGGTGTGGGGTGACATGTTTTGAGTGTTTTTCACACTTGGGGATTATAAAGAAAAGAAGAAATCTCTTGATTCATTAAGGGGCTTTTATTATTTTGTATCTTTTTTTTTTTTTTTTTTTTTTTTTTTTTAAACATGTATTGCATTTGATTAATTGCTCAGTACATTGGGGATTAACATATTTTATTTGAATGGTAATATTTTATTGTTATTACTGGGACTTGAGTACGTTCTTTTGTTCCATTTTATGTACAGCATGTTCTGGAATGGGGGGGGGGGAAAATAAATGCGTTTTTTATATCTAATTTCTAGAAAGTATTCACAGCGCTTCACTTTCCAGTTTGTTACAGCCTTATTCTAAAATGATTAAATTCATTATTTTCCTTCTACAAATAATACCCCATAATGAAAACCTGAATGACGTTTGTTTGAAATCTTTTTGAATTTATTAAAAATGAAAATAAAATCACATGTTCATAAGTAGGGATGAGCCGAACACCCCCCGGTTCGGTTCGCACCAGAACCCGCGAATGGACCGAAAGTTCGCACGAACGTTAGAACCCCATTGACGTCTATGGGACTCGAACGTTCGAAATCAAAAGTGCTCATTTTAAAGGCTAATTTGCATGGTATTGTCCGAAAAAGGGTTTGGGGACCCGGGTCCTACCCCAGGGGACATGTATCAATGCAAAAAAAACTTTTAAAAACGGCCGTTTTTTCGGGAGCAGTGATTTTAATGATGCTTAAAGTAAAAAAAAAAAAATGAAATATTCCTTTTAAATATCGTACGTGGGGGGTGTCTATAGTATGCCTGTAAAGTGACGCGTGTTTCCCATGTTTAGAACAGTCCCTGCACCAAATGTCATTTTTAAAGGAAAAAATCTCATTTTAAAACTGCTTGCGGGTTTAATGTCATGTCGGGTCATGGCAATATGGATGAAAATCAGTGAGACAAACGGCATGGGTACCCCCCCAGTCCATTACCAGGCCCTTTGGGTCCTGTATGGATATTAAGGGGAACCCCGCACCCAAATTAAAATAAGGAAAGGCCCTATATACTCTGAACAGCAGTATACAGGCGGTGCAAACAAGACAGGGACTGTAGGTTTGTTGTTAAGTAGAATCTGTTTGTAATTTTGAACGGGTACATTTTTAACGTGTTTAGCTCCAGCCAAAAAATCTTTTTTAAGCTTTTTGGAAAACATAGGGAAGGGTTATCACCCCTGTGACATTTGTTTTGCTGTCTTTCCTCCTCTTCAGAAGATTTCACCTCACTTTTTTGTCCCAATGAAAAATGTTTTTTGAAAATTTGGGTTTTTTTGTGGAACAAGGATTGGAAAGCATCAGTGGAAAGGAGAAATTGTTTTCCCATATTAACTCTTACAGGAGAGAATTTCCCTTCCTAGGGGTAGATTTCATCTCACTTCCTGTTGTCTCCTTCCGTTTGCAAGTAGGAGTCGTTTGTAAGTTAGATGTTTGAAAGTAGGGTCCTGCCCTATATACTCAGCAGAAATTTGGGCCTTAGGTGTTGCTGTGGCCACAACACTGTAAGCCCTCACAGGGCCCTGCTGTGAAATATTAGATCAAGAATTGTAATTACATGCCCCTGTTGAACAGGAGCTGAAAAATTAGGCCTTAGGCACTGGTGCTGGTGCCACAACACTGCAACCCCTCACAGACACTCTAGTTGGAACGCAGGAACGAGCCCTGCTGCAAAGTATTACATCAAAAATTGTAATTACACGCCCCTGTTAAACAGGGGCTGAAAAAATTGTGCCTTAGGCACTGGTGGTGGCGCCCAGAACCAAAAATGTTCTTACAAGCTATCAGCGTGATGATTGAGGAGGAAGAGGATAATTACTCAGGGATAGTCACTCAGCATCAGCATAGGCAGTCTTTGAAGGGATCTGAGATTTCAAAAAAAATTATTCGGTTACATCAGCATCAGGTGCTTGGTAGCTGGTGGTGATCCAAGACTGATTCATTTTTATGAAGGTCAGCCGATCGACCGAGTCGGTGGACAGACGCACCCTGTGATCGGTTACCACGCCTCCAGCAGCACTGAATGTGCGTTCCGAAAGAACGCTGGATGCAGGACAGGCCAGTAGCTCAATTGCATACTGTGCAAGCTCTGGCCAGTGATCCATCCTCAAGACCCAGTAACCCAGAGGATTTTCGGTGGGAAAGGTGTCCAAGTCTGATCTTGCCCCTAGGTATTCCTGCACCATGTAAAACAGACGCTGGTGATGGTTGCTGGAACCGATCATACCTTGGGGCTGCGGACCAAAAAATTGTCTGAACGCATCGGTCAGACGGCCACCTTCTCCACCGCTCCTTCTTTGACTGACCGAAGCCTCAGCAACACATTGTCCAGAAACAGGAGTTTGTAACCTCCCAGTCTCTGGGAACGCGTTGCACAGACCTTTCTGCAAGGCCTCCCGAAGATGTTTCATCCTCTGCTCCCTCTGCGATGGCAAGATAAGGTCCGCAACCTTACCCTTGTAACGTGGATCAAGGAGGGTTGCCAGCCAGTGTTGGTCCTTCTCCTTGATACCACGAATACGAGGATCCTTACGCAGGCTTTGCAGGATCAGGGAGGCCATGCAGCGTAGGTTTGCTGAGGCATTCGGTCCGGAGTCCTCTGGGTCACTAAGGACAACAACGTCCGCAGCCACCTCCTCCCAGCCACGTACAAGTCCATGTGTTCCTTGGGACTGATCCCTTAAAGACTGCTGATGCTGAGTGCCAGGCTCCACCTCCATACTGACACAATCTTCCTCCTCCTCCTCCTCCTCCTCCTCCTCCTCCTCCTCCTCCTCCTCCTCCTCCTCCTCCTCCTCCTCCTCCTCCTCCTCCTCCTCCTCCTCCTCCTCCTCCTCCTCCTCCTCCTCCTCCTCCTCCTCCTCCTCCTCCTCCTCCTCCTCCTCCTCCTCCTCCTCCTCCTCCTCCTCCTCCTCCTCCTCCTCCTCCTCCTCCTCCTCCTCCTCCTCCTCCTCCTCCTCCTCCTCCTCCTCCTCCTCCTCCTCCTCCTCCTCCTCCTCCTCCTCCTCCTCCTCCTCCTCCTCCTCCTCCTCCTCCTCCTCCTCCTCCTCCTCCTCCTCCTCCTCCTCCTCCTCCTCCTCCTCCTCCTCCTCCTCCTCCTCCTCCTCCTCCTCCTCCTCCTCCTCCTCCTCCTCCTCCTCCTCCTCCTCCTCCTCCTCCTCCTCCTCCTCCTCCTCCTCCTCCTCCTCCATCGGCGGGCACGCAGGAACACTGTCTGGATAAAGGGGGCCTTGAGAGCTAAGGAAGTCCTCCTCTTCCTGCCTCTGTTCTGCCTCAAGTGCCCTGTCCATTATTCCACGCAGCGTGTGCTCCAACAGGTGGACAAGGGGGACAGTGTCACTGATGCATGCACTGTCAGTGCTCACCATCCTCGTGGCCTCCTCGAATGGTGACAGGACAGTGCATGCATCCCTGATCATGGCCCACTGGCGTGGGGAAAAAAAACCAAGGTCCCCTGACCCTGTCCTGGTGCCATAGTCGCACAGGTACTCATTGATGGCCCTCTGCTGCGTGTGCAGCCGCTGCAGCATGGCCAACGTTGAGTTCCACCTGGTGGGCATGTCACAGATTAGGTGGTTCTTGGGCAGGTTAAACTCCTTTTTGGAGGTCCGTCAGCCGAGCACTGGCATTATATGACCGGCGGAAATGCACACAGACTTTCCTGGCCTGCCTCAGGACATCCTGTAAGCCCGGGTACCTGCCCAAGAACCGCTGCACCACCAAGTTAAGGACGTGAGCCAAACAGGGCACATGGGTCAGTTGTCCCTGTCGGAGGGCAGAGAGGAGGTTGGTGCCATTGTCGCAAACCACCATTCCTGCCTTAAGTTGGCGTGGCGTCAACCACCTCTGAACCTGCCCCTGCAGAGCTGACAGAACCTCTGCCCCAGTGTGGCTCCTGTCCCCCAAGCACACCAGCTCAAGCACCGCATGGCATCTTTTGGCCTGCGTACTTGCATAGCCCCTTGAACGCCTACGGAGCACCGCTGGTTCCGAGGAAGAGGCCATGGAGGAAGAAGAAGAGGAGGGGGTGGAGGAGAGAGGTGTGTCACAATCAGCATTTTGGAGGCGTGGTGGCGGAACAACCTCCAACACTACTGCACCTTGTCCTGCATCCTTCCCAGCTGCCAGCAGAGTCACCCAATGCGCCGTGAAACTTAGGTAACGTCCCTGTCCATGCCTGCTGGACCATGAGTCAGCGGTAATATGCACCTTACCGCTGACCGCCCTGTCCAGCGAGGCATGGACATTGCCTTCCACATGCCGGTAGAGAGCCGGAATCGCCTTCCGTGAGAAAAAGTGGCGTTTGGGTACCTGCCACTGAGGAACCGCACATTCCACAAACTCACGGAAGGGGGCAGAGTCTACCAACTGAAAAGGCAGCAGTTGAAGTGCTAGCAATTTTGCCAAGCTAGCATTCAACCGCTGGACATGTGGATGGCTGGGAGCAAACTTCTTTCGGCGGTGCAGCAGCTGGGGCAGGGAAATTTTGCCTGGTACAATCTGACGTCGGTGTACCAAAAGCAGATTGCCCACAAGTACTTGGCTGTGACACACCTAATTCTACACCTTCATTCCTCTCACTGCAGGTCTCAGAGAGGACTGAAGGTCTAGTGGGGTTGGAAATCTCAGCTGATGAGGAGCAAGGAGAGATCCTCTTTGTTCTTTGGTGTGGGTCTTTTAGATACGCTTGCCAACGAACTGCATGGCAGGTCAACATATGTCTGGTCAAGCATGTGGTACCCAAGCGGGAGATGTTTTGGCCACGCGAGATACGCTTGAGACATATGTTGCAAATAGCAGCGGTGCGATCTGATGCACTCGTCTCAAAAAAGGCCCACACCAAAGAACTTTTTGAATAACGCGCAGAGACTGCAGCGCCCTGCACGTGTGGAGCTTTGGGGTGTGATGCAGTCAATGTGCTGCCCTTAGGCTGGCCCCTGGAGGGCATCCTGCCTAGTTGGTGATGTGCCACCTCCTCCTCCTCCTCCTCCTCCTCCTCTCTCCTATCAGGCACCCACGTTGAGTCAGTGACCTCATCATCCCCTCCCTCCTCATCACTGGAGCAAACCTGGCAGTATGCTGCAGCAGGGGGAGCATGACTGCCAGATTGCTGTCCTTCTTGGGCACCCCCTCTGTCCATGCTCATGTTACTGCCTTCATCGAGCTCAGTATCATTATCAGAGCCTTCCAAACGCTGGGCATCCTCCTGGAGCATGTACCCAACACTGTGGTCAAACAGTTCGAGGGAATCCTCAGGAGGACATGGTGGAGCTAGGGAAGGAGTCACTGATGACATTGAGCTGAGGGAAGAGGCCGCTGCTTTGCCAGACAAAGCACCCTGGGCATGGGTGAGAGAGGATGAGGAGGATGAGGACGGCTTGGTCATCCACTCGACCAAGTCTTCCGCATGTTGCGGCTCAACGCGGCCAGCTGCCGAAAAAAAGGCCAAGCGTGTCCCATGGCCACGTGCTGATGAGGATGCACCGTCTCCACGACCAGCACTAGACAGAGCCTGCTTGCCCTCTCTTATTGGCTTGTGAATGTCTGCCTCTCCTTCTTGGCCTTCCAGACATACTAATGGCCTGTAGCTGCACTAAGCTGGGATAGAACACCTGTAATTTTCTTCAGGTAGCTTTATATACTGTAACCAGACAAGCCTGCCTGTCAGTAGGAAGATAACAGGAACGGATCTAGCTGAACACTGTGAGCAGGACGCACTGCACTAAATGTAAATAGCAGGAACGGATCTAGCTGAACACTGTGAGCAGGACGCACTGACTGCACTAAATGTAAATGGCAGGAACAGATCTAGCTGAACACTGTGAGCAGGATGCACTGCACTAAATGTAAATAGCAGGAACGGATCTAGCTGAACACTGTGAGCAGGACGGACTGCACTAAATGTAAATCGCAGGAACGGATCTAGCTGAACACTGTGAGCAGGACGCACTGACTGCACTAAATGTAAATAGCAGGAACGGATCTAGCTGAACACTGTGAGCAGGACGGACTGCACTAAATGTAAATCGCAGGAACGGATCTAGCTGAACACTGTGAGCAGGACGCACTGACTGCACTAAATGTAAATAGCAGGAACGGATCTAGCTGAACGCTGTGAGCAGGACGCACTGCACTAAATGTAAATAGCAGGAACAGATCTAGCCTAATCTATCTAACTCAAATCAAATGACACTGTCTGTCTCTCTCTCTATCAGCACACCGGAACACACTACACAGGGCCGCCGTGCAGGCGGCCTTATATAGTGTGGGGCGTGTACTAAATCCCCTGAGCCATAATTGGCCAAAGCCACCCTGGCTTTGGCCAATTACAGCTCTCTCTACTGACGGCGCTGTGATTGGCCAAGCATGCGGGTCATAGTGCATGCTTGGCCAATCATCAGCCAGCAATGCACTGCGATGCCGCAGTGAATTATGGGCCGTGACGCGCCACACGAATTTGGCGCGAACGGCCCATAACGTTCGCAATTCGACGGACGGTCGAACAGCCGATGTTCGAGTCGAACATGGGTTCGACTCGAACACGAAGCTCATCCCTATTCATAAGTATTCACAGCCTTTGCCATGACACTCAAAATTTAGCTCAGGTGCATCCTTTTTCCACTAATCCATTCTTGATGTTTCTGCAACTTGATTGGAGTCCACCTGTGGTCAATTCAGTTGATTGGATACGATTTGGAAAGTCGCACACGTGTGTATGTATATAAGGCCCCACAGTTAACGCAAACCAAGCCGTGAAGTTCAAGGAATTGTCTGTAGACCTCCAAGACAGGATTGTATCGAGGCACAGATCTGGGTAAGGCTACAGAAAAAATTTTGCAGAATTGAAGGTCCCAGTAAGCACAGTGGCCTCCATCATTTGTAAATAGAAGACATTTGGAACAACCAGGACTCTGCCTAGAGCGGGCCGCCTGGCCAAACTGAGCGATCCGGGGAGAAGGGCTTACATCAGGGAGGAACCCGATAGTCACTCTGACAGAGCACCGGTGTTTCTCTGTGAAGAAAGGAGAACCTTCCAGAAGAACAACCATATCTGCAGCACTCCAATCGGGCCTGTATGGTAAAGTGGTCAGATGGAAGGCACTCCAGTAAAAGGCACATGACATCCCTCCTGGAGTTTGCCAAAAGGGACCTGAAAGACTCTGACCATGGGAAACAAAGACTGAACTCTTTGGGCTGAATAGTAAGTATTATGTCTGGAGGAAACCAGGCACCACTCATCACCTGGTCAATAGCAGTGGTGGAACTACCAGGGTTGCAGCAGTCGGATATGAGACCAGGCCCTGGTGTTCTGCCACTGTGGGGGCCCGCTGACTTCTCTAGTTACATTCCTGACGGAACAGGGACACTTGCTGCCCAGCACAGCGGACCGCCCACACAGTCTCTCTGCCGGGTCCGTGCAGCTGCAGGCTGATGAGGCATGCCGTCGGGGAACCGCATCTAAGAGTAATCGGTGCAAGGCGAGTGAAGAGCAGGGGTGGACCTGGCTGATCGCTTCTGGCAGAAGCAGTGCAGGCTTTTTTATAGGACATCAGAGCGGCCCCCCCCCCCCCCCCCGCTGCTCTGATGTCAGCTGGAGGACACAGAGCGGCAGGACCGGACTGAACTGGGGCTGCTTTGAGTGGAGGCTGCAGCGCTCTCCTCCCTCTCTCCTCCTCTTGTGTGTAACGGAGATGCAGGCTGTGTGTTACAGAGCCGGTGTTCCCACCCCCCCAGACCAGCTCGTGTGATAGATTAAATCAGTGTTCCGCCTATCACACAAGCCGATCTAGGTGGGACGGGACCTTGCTACAGCGTCGCCGAACACAGACCCGGTTCCATGACACACACGATGGTGAGTCTGTATTGATGATGGGCGCAGTAAAAAACAACAAAGCACTCACATGAGTGTAGACGGGTAGGCCGCACACCCCATAAAATGCATAAAAAATACAAAAAAAACCCCTATCGGGGCTTTAAAGCAGCCAATGAGATGCAATATAAGTAGTTGAAAAAATTCAATTTTATCAGTACAAGAATTATGTTAAAGACATTAAAGAATAAGTACTGACTATTAGAGTCAGGACATGAACTGGATATGGTGTACAGTAGCAGCGGACAAAGCATACAATTAAAACCAATGCAAGACACAATGTGCCAAAGGGCAACCAGTGTATTCACAAATGTTGAATCCTTAAAAGTAAATAACAGACAATGCCTATAAAATAAGGGCGATATACAATACGGTGTATGTGGAACAACGGGGGTTGTATGTATGAAACTGACGCGTTTCGACCCTTTCTGGGTCTTCTTCAGAGGATGGTTGTCCACTGTGAAAAGGTCAACATGCATCAAACTCAACAATACCAAATCTAAACATGTATACCAAATAATGTAGCTGCCCAGGCCGCATAATTACCTATTGCCGGATTTTTGACGTTATGAGGTCAATTTTAACATTGTAAATTGTTTAGGGTGGTGCGATTTCTCCTCTGCTTCCTTGTCTCCCCCCCCCCCCCCCCCCCCCCCGTGCTGGACCAGCTCCCAGGTGAGCGGGTGGTGGACCGAATGTATCTTGCAAGGGATCACGTTTACCAGCCCCCCGTATAGGGAAGGGAGGGGCAACAGGCAACCCAAAATGCACCCGAATAAGTTCACATTAATGCTAAAAAATGAAAAAATTGAAAAAATATAATAAGTAAAGAGCAAGGGGTCAGTAGGTTCGTCCACATAAATTAAGGGATTGGTGGGTTTATAGATCCATGGGTGTGCAGAAGGGCATTGCTAGAAGAGGAAAAAGGAACAAATGTGGAAAAGCGAGGAGAAAGAGGGGAAGGGGAGGGGAAAGGAAGAAAAGAGCTAGTGAAAGAAAATCTCACATTCACTTTTTCTTTCACTAGCTCTTTTCTTCCTTTCCCCTCCCCCTCCCTCCCCTTTTTTTTTTTTTTTTTTTTTTTTTTTTTTTTCCCCCCACTTCCCCTCTTTCTCCTCGCTTTTCCACATTTTGTTCCTTTTTCCTCTTCTAGCAATGCCCTTCTGCACACCCGTGGATCTATAATTTTAATTGTATGCTTTGTCCGCTGCTACTGTACACCATATCCAGTTCATGTCCTGACTCTAATAGTCAGTACTTATTCTTTATGTCTTTTTTAACATAATTCTTGTACTAATAAAATTGAATTTTTTTCAACTACTTATATTGCATCTCATTGGCTGCTTTAAAGCCCCGATAGGGTTTTTTTTGTATTTTTTTTTTTTTTTTTGATGGGCGCAGTAAGGCTACATTTGTGGGCAGGGTGAGGCTGCACTAATATGCTTTATGTTAAAGTTGTTATTAATTTTATTTTTGGAACTTCATTCTGCATTTAAACATTTTAACAATGTAATTTCATGAGATTTATGAGGGTGTGTTTAGGGGTTGGGTGGGGCAACTGGTGGTGAGTAACTTTTAAGGCCTGGCTAGTGGCTCAGGACTTAAAATTTTGAGCCCATTGTTTAATGATCTTTCTAAGAATAATTGTTATATCTATAGCTCGCTAATCACATCAGTGTTCCGTGAGCTGTAGATATGAAAATTTATTTCCGAGGTCTGACTTTGCCAGGGGTTCTTCAAAGGTAAAAAGGTTGAGAAACACTGGTCTAGAATATATTTGGCTTCTGCCTTAGCGGTTCCCGCCTTTACAAGCTCCAGTTCCTTGCAGGACGCAGTTTTAATGGTGCTAGTTTTTTGGATTAACAGCCCCTGAAGGAGGGCCTTAAAAGCATCACATACCATCCCCAGTGTAGTAGAGCCCACATTTTGAGAGAAAAAAAGCTTTTAATAGAGGGGACTAAATCATCTTCAGGGAAAAGATCTAGCCAAAAGGGGTGCAGTCACCATGGAATATTGGATTCCTGATATCCCAAATTAATATATATATATTATTGTGACTAGAAGAGGAGAATGTTCAGAAATACCTCAGGGGTTCTCTGCAGAACACAAAGCTAAGTCGGTCTTTTGTTTGTTTAGCAAAAAATAAATACCCAGTGGTTATCGCCAAAAGAAAGCGCTATCTGTCTCAAAAAATGGTAAAAATGTTATATGGGTGTAGTGTTGCAGGACGCAATTGTCATTCATAGCGTGACAGCGCTGAAAGCTAGAAATTGGCCTGGGCAGCAAGGAGGTGAAAGTGCCCGGTATTGAAGTTGTTAAAGCAGAACTTCCGCTTTAACCTTTTTAGCCCCAGAAGGATTTACCCCCTTAATAACCAGGCCATTTTTTGCGATACGGCACTGCGTTACTTTGACAATTGCGCGGTCGTGCGATGCTGTACCCAAACAAAATTGAGCTTTCCCACAAATAGAGCTTTCTTTTGGTGGTATTTGATCACCTCTGCTTTTTTCTTGTCGTTTTTTTGTTTAAAAAAATAAAAATTTTGAAGAATAAAATATTTTTTACTTTCTGCTATAATACATATCCAAAAAAAACAAAAAAACAATAAGCATATTTTTGATTGGTTTGCGAAAAAGTTATAGCGTCTACAAAATAAGGGATAGATTTATGGCATTTTTGTAAACTTTATTCTTGCTAGTAATAGTGGACTGACATTTTTGACACTTTTTTTTTTTTTTTGTTTTTTTTTTTTGTTTTTGGGAACCACTGATATTAATACAGTGATCAGTGCTAAAAATATGCACTGACATTGTACTGATGATACTGGCGGGGAAGGGATTAACATCAGGGGCGATCAAGGGGTTAAATGTGTTCCCTGTTGGTAATCACAAACTGTATGGGGGACGGTGTCACTGGGAAAATGCACAGATCCGTCTTCCTGCTTGGCAGGAAGACAGATCTCAGTATCATCCCCTGACAGAACAGAGATCTGCCTTGTTTACTTCAGCAGATCCCAGTTCTGTCTCTAAGGGGAACGATTGCGGGCGGCCGGCAGAGATTGAGTTAGCCGGACACGCTGTTTGGCTCCCCCGCTGGCCAATCAAAGTGCCTAGAAATGCTAGTACGCGAATTGCCGTACCGGTACGGCGATTTGCGCAACCGAGCCACCTTGCTGCAGTACATCTGGGGCGGGTGGTCGGTAGGTAGTTACGGAGTCCTAACCCCCTGACATGCCACATTTTGGCATGTCATAAATTTTTTTTTTTTTTTTTTTTTTTTTTATTGCGGGCAGGGAGTGGGTACCTAGTTTTGACAGGTACCCAGCTCCTACTTTCGCCCATGCCGCCTGGGCGACTACTTCTCCTCCTCCCTGCAATCTTCTGGGACACGTCACAGCCGGGTGCCCACACTAGTGATGCTGGCGGAAAGGAGGGGGAGAGAACTGAGGCTTCGGCTGCAACATCACATTTTTAGATGTGATGGCTCCATTTTTAAATATCTAACCACCTGCCGACCGCTCACAATAAATATACTGCGATCGGGCGGCAGGTGCAGGCTCCGGAACGTAATTTTACATTGCTGGCTTGATTCTGGCATGCTCGCCCTTGCAGACCCATGCTGTGAATGGACACCGCGTGAGTTTGGCTGCAGATTTCAGCCAACGATTTTGGCTGAAACCTGCTGATCCACTGTGTCCAATCACACAGTTCTGTGTTTACAAAAACACAGAACTCTGTGTACAGAGAACAGCGATCTGACTGTTTCTTCTCCCTGAATGCACTAAGGTAAAAAAAAAAAAGCCTTGTGCCTTTACCACCACTTTAAGATTTGTTTCACCCTTAGGTGTGAAGGGGTTAATCTTATCGCAATGTTACACTAACACTTTATGCATGTGTCATATCGTAAGGGGAATAAAACACCCTTAAAGTAAAACGCATACGTTGCTGTTACTTTGAGCTTTACTATTCTGCTACTTTACGTAAACCTTGCTATTGGCAACCGATTTTGTGGTCGTTTTATGGGGTCGGGCAAATTGTGAAAATTGCGTTGGAAAAAGTGAGAGGAATACCCCCCCCCCCCCCCCTCCCAAATTTCTATTTTTTTCCCAATAAAAATATATGCATTTAAATGTATGTACCAAATTAAAGTGCTGTCTTTTTCAAATATCAATGCATAATACTTTGGGGTTGGCGGCAAACACTAAAAGCTATAAGGCTGGATTCACACCTATGCAGTTTTATTGCATTTTGCAGATTTGCACGACAGTCCATTTAACATGGCTTCCTATGGAACACGTTCTGTAGTGCAAATCTGCAAAATGCATAGGTGTGAATCCAGCCTAATGGGGGGAATTTTATAAAACATTTATGACACTTTTCTGGCGCTATGGCCTTTAAAGTTCCTGCACCAGATTTGAAAAGTCTTGTCGCCAGTTTTGGAATCTCTTTTCCAAAACATGCAACAGATTCAGGCAATCTTATTGGCTCCAAATTCAAGAATTATCTTTCATTTATAGATAACATAATTGGAGGGAATTAAGGCCAACTTAAACTTGGTGCACAGAGACAGAGTGCATGTTTGCCATCACTTCCCCCTCCCCACCTGTCACTGGTTGTTAAGGACACTGTTCTCTTCCCAGCTGGCAGGCTCTATGCAACCAGTAAAGTAACACTGACCGCTGTATTGATTTTTCCATTTCCCCCCCCCCCCCCCCCCCTAGCTATGAGTAGATTGAGGACCGGTTAGACTGTTGTCATTTTGATTTTTTATTTTTTTTTTTCCGTCTGTCCATGTTGGGGAAGATTCACTCTCCAGTAAGGGGGGAACTAAAATATTACATTTGTCTCTGTTACCGGCGTTGAGTGAAAATCTCCCAATTAGAACACATGTGCTGGTGTTCTGTCAAACTCCAACTCGTCAAAATCTCCATCCATGTAATTTCTGCAATATTTGGAGATTTAGATGAGTTGGCTGTTTTTACAGAACACCGGCAGCGTATACTGTACGGTACGAGTTCACTGTTTTGACAGAACACTGGGTAGTCCTTCTCCTAGTAACCAATATCGCCGCCTCCAAGGTGGCGACAATTTTTTTTTTTTTTTCCCTCCTTACCTGGTGTTTTGTGAAAACAGCAAACTCGTCCTGTATTGTATACGCTGCCAGTGTTATGTGGAGTTGGAGTTTTCAGCAGAATGTTGCCTTACTTTGGGGAGATTTTCTTTCACTTCCTGTTGTCTCTCTGAGGCAGGAGATTAAAGTAAGTTCAATCAGTGTCACAATCAGTGACCCTCTGACTGAGGCCCTAACCCTTCTCTGATACCAGAACAAAGTTTAGGCTAGAGTTTGACTTTATTGGGCAGAATACAGGGCCTATGTGCATATGGAATTAACCCCTAGCACCCAGTTTACTGCAGTCAATTAATCTATATCAGTGCTAAGTTTTTAAAGTTTTTTTATTAAATAAGAAACCTAAAGGTTCCATTTATGTCACAGTGTGGCTAAATGTTCCATAGGTAGGTGTGTGCCCCCAACAAGTAAAGCCTACCATGGCAGTTGGAGGGGTTGGTACACATGCCAGGGCTGCAATACTTTGCTTTGCAGCAAATTTATCTAGACTTGCCAAGTCTAAAAAAAATGAATGTTGTTGTTATTATTATATATATATATATATATATATATATATATATATATATATATATATATATATATATATATATATATATATATATATATATATATATATATATATATATAGTGTGTTTGTTTTAATTATTCAAATTTACCAGAACTGTTCAATATCTAACAGAGCAAAAGGAACCAAGTAAGACAAGTTCATTGTCGGGGTTTAGATTATGTAGGATTGCCTTTTACACTGTTCATAGATGAACTACGACAGATACACAGTTGCTCTTCTTAGAAAGTGTCACTTCCACTAAACGGCCTGACCATGTATCAGTCTGTTGACCTCTCCCCAGAAACTCTTTCATTCCTTTTGTTGGCTCAGAATAATGGCTCTCTGTGAACTTGGCACATAATGCCTACACTTGCTTCCCTGCTCCATGGTTCTTGACATTAAAGTGGATGTAAACCCAGTGTCATCCTTTCTAAACTACTGCCATAGGGGTTATCTATAAGGATATACATGCCTCCTGCATGTATCTTTACCTGTCAAATGTCTCCCCTCTGTCTGTTATGAGACCCGAAAAACTGAAGATTCTGTGGGTGGGTCTGTTGTCTGGAGCTCAGTGGGTGGAGTCGTGATGTCAGTAGACTCCCCGCCCACCTCTACACTTCCCTTGTCAATATGCATTTTCTCCTGTGTATTTCTTACACTGAACTTCTGCTATGATCTCTAACATCCAATGAAAAGACAGGAAAGTAACCACATGACTTCAGCATGCCAAATCATGCTGAGGTGTGGAACAGCCAATCCTTGCAGAGCTGCTGAAGAAAGGAGTGGGGGAGGGAATTAAAAAATAATGCATGTCTTAGGCTAGTGCACTAGATATGTAAATCACCTGTCACAGCAAGGGGGAGGATTTGACAAAGTTTTTCTCTGTTTGTCAAGTTTTATCTCACTGAACAATAAAAGAGGATTGCTCAGAGCTGGATTAACTCTTTGTGAAAAGACTGGGCTCAAATGATAGGAAATCTTATACTCTAGATTATGACATCAAAAAAAAAAAAAAATGGGTTTGCATCCACTTTAATACTCTTGATTTAACGTAGCGTTCAGTAGCATTTTACTTGGGCATCAGTGATCCTTTTATGAGTAGCTGACCAAGTCGCCATTGTCTAGAAGCAGGAGCAGAGTGTTTCGGGGTCAGGCTACAAAGGTTTAGCTGGTTGAATGAGGCCCAGGATGCTTTTACTGCACTATTTGTGGTACTTTGCTTCCTGTTAACTTGCATTAGGTTTATGGGGAGAAACTGTTCGTATAGAACTGAGAAAATGATGGTAGAATTTGATTTCTTACAATTTCCTGGACAGTGTAAAGTGGCTTTCTCCAGTGTTTACAGAAACCACTGCAAAATCTGAGATACGCCGTTTAGGAACCACTATGGCACATGGAAGTGGGTAAAGCCTAACTTCAAGCAATTTTTTGTTTTCACTTTTATATAGAATAAGATTGATTTAACCACTTGCTTACTGGGCACTTAAACCCCCTTCCTTCTTGCCCAGGCCAATTTTTAGCTTTTAGCGCTGTCACTTTTTGAATGACAACTGAGCGGTTATGCTACACTGTACCCAAATTAAATTTTTATCTTTTTTTTTCACACAAATAGAGCTTTCTTTTGGTGGTATTTAATAAACAAAAGAAAATTTTGAAAAAAAACCCACCAAACATTTTTCATAGTTTTTTTTGTTATAAAATTTTGCAAACAGGTAATTTTTCTCCTTCATTGATGAGGCTGCACTGGAGGGCATGGATGGGTGGCACTGGTGGGCACTGCGTGGTCTGGAGTGTGCGGTGTCCCTTTTTTTTACTCCAGACGGTAATTGGCTTTTCTTTTTTTCCTACCCACGCTGAGGAAAAAAGCCGATTTTACCAGCTCTGTTTGCATCACATGATCAACTTTCATGGGCTGACAGCTGATCACGTTATAGTGTGTGTGTGTGTGTGTGTGTGTGTGTGTGTGTGTGTGTGTGTGTGTAAAATCTATACAGTCAGGCCCATAAATATTGAGACATCGACACAATTCTAATCTTTTTGGCTCTATACACCACCACAATTGATTTGAAATGAAACAAACAAGATGTGCTTTAACTGCAGACTTTCAGCTTTATTTTGAGGGTATTTACATCCAAATCAGGTGTAGGAATTACAACAGTTTGTATATGTACCTCCCACTTTTTAAGGGACCAAAAGTAATGGGACAGATTAACAATCATCCATCAGACTTTCAATTTTTAATACTTGGTTGCAAATCCTTTGCAGTCAATTACAGCCTGAAGTCTAGAACACATAGACTTTACCAGACGCTGGGTTTCATCCCTGGTGATGCTCTGCCAGGCTTCTACTGCAACTGTCTTCAGTTCCTGCTTGTTCTTGGGGCATTTTCCCTTCAGTTTTGTCTTCAGCAAGTGAAATACATACTCAATCGGATTCAGGTCAGGTGATTGACTTGGCCATTGCATAACATTCCACTTCTTTTCCTTAAACTCTTTGGTTGCTTTCGCAATATGCTTCGGCTCATTGTCCATCTGCACTGTGAAGCGCCGTCCAATGAGTTCTGAAGCATTTTGCTGAATATGAGCAGATAATATTGCCCGAAACACTTCAGAATTCATCCTGCTGCTTTTGTCAGCAGTCACATCATCAATAAATACAAGAGAAACGATTCCATTGGCAGCCATACATGCCCACGCCATGACACTACCACCACTATGCTTCACTGATGAGGTGGTATGCTTTGGATCATGAGCAGTTCCTTTCCTTCTTAATACTCTTCTCTTCCCATCACTCTGGTACAAGTTGATCTTGGTCTCATCTGTCCATAGGATGTTGTTCCAGAACTGTGAAGGCTTTTTTAGATGTTGTTTGGCAAACTCTAATCTGGCCTTCCTGGTTTTTGAGGCTCACCAATGGTTTACATCTTGTGGTGAACCCTCTGTATTCACTCTGGTGAAGTCTTCTCTTGATTGTTGACTTTGACACACATACACCTACCTCCTGGAGAGTGTTCTTGATCTGGACAACTGTTGTGAAGGGTGTTTTCTTCAACAGGGAAAGAATTCTTCGGTCATCCGCCACAGTTGTTTTCCATGGTCTTCCGGGTCTTTTGGTGTTGCTGAGCTCACCAGTGCGTTCTTTCTTTTTAAGGATTTTCCAAACAGTTGATTTGGCCACACCTAATGTTTTTGCTATCTCTGATGGGTTTGTTTTGTTTTTTCAGTCTGATGGCTTGCTTCACTGATAGTGACAGCTCTTTGGATCTCATATTGAGAGTTGACAGCAACAGATTCCAAATGCAAATAGCACACTTGAACTGAACTCTGGACCTTTTACCTGCTCCTTGTAAATAGGATAATGAGTGAATAACACACACCTGCCCATGGAACAGCTGAGCAGCCAATTGTCCCATTACTTTTGGTCCCTTAAAAAAATGGGAGGCGGGGGGCGTGGCCTGGACATGGCTGAGTGAAGCTGCTTTCTCTGTGAGCTCCTGGCCTAGGCCTACTATCCCCGAACTTCTAGACATCAGATCGGCATGAAATCAGCCAAAAAATATAAAACGAGAGCAACCACTAAAGGGACCCCCTTAAACAAGAGCTCCGGAGCAATTCATCGATACCTCCAGAAGCCCACTGGATCTCTCCCCCGGAGCTAGGGTTGCGGCGCCACGAGGATCCCCACGTGCAGCCATAGAGGAGGCCCCTACCAGCCTAACTGTGTGCTCCTCTGAGACACCTGGAACGACATCAGACACCGAGGCCTCCAATACTGGGAACTATGGAACCACCACACTCTCCGGAACCGGTTCCGGTGGATCGAGACATACGAGCGCTATTGCAAGCCCTCCCCACTAAAATCGACATTGAGGCGATGATCCTCCGGCTCGAGGAGACACACACCGCCGAGATATACAGGAGGTGCGAGGGGAGGTATCCAGCCTCTCTGACAGAGTAACTACAGGGGAGACAGCGGTATCCTCACTGGAAGACAGAGTGTCGGCACTAGAACGTTCCCGGGATCAATACAAAGAAAATGCAATATCCCTTCAATTACATCTCGAGGATATCGAGGACCGGAGCCGCAGGAACAACCTGTGGCTCAGGGGGATCCCGGAGACTGTAATCCCTGAGAACCTTGCGGAGGCAGTCACAGGGATTTTTCAAACTATTCTGGATGACACAGATATTAACATTGAACTTGACAGGGTGCATAGAACCCTGGGACCGAGACCGACAGACCCAAACAACCCACGCGATGTGGTGTGTAGACTACACCGATACACCCAAAAAGAGAACATTCTCCGCCGCGCTTGGGAACATGGAGATGTTGACACACATGGTTCACAAGTTTTTGTTCTGCCTGATTTGTCTAGGGCCACCCTGAGACGCCGAGCCATGCTGCGACTCCTCCTCGACCTGGCGAAACAGAAGGGCTTCACCTACCGAAGGGGATATCCTCTGTCAGTGACATTCCGCAAGGAAGCTGCTGCATTCACACTACAGACCACAGCGGACCTCCCGGCACTCTTCCGCTACTTGGTAGTGGAACCAATCCAGATGCCAGATTGGCTGCAAATGTTGCCACGTCCCCTGGGTAGATCGGGCTTTGCAGCTGCTCGCGGCCCGCTACCACCGCGTCAGCGAGGCAGGAGAAGACCCTGATCCGCCTCGGGTGAAGTCCCACGTGAGTAAATCCCAGGAGGGGGGTCCCGGTTAACCATCTCACCCCTTCTTCAGGGCACTTGCAAACGTTTGACTCTGCCAGCCCCCCCCGCCTCCTCCCCCCGGGAGATTGTCCCCGTATAGTGACCCGGTTCCGCAAATGGTGACCCACGGCAACAAGGGAGATATCTTGTGCACAGCCCCCCCCTCCCCTCTCATGCTGCCCAATTTATGGGGAAGAGTCTTAATACCTAGTCGTGGCCAGGGAGGGCGGGAATCCGGACGGTGTTTTATACCACGCTCTTCAAGCCCACTCTGCTCGAGGGGGACACCTGCCTGGACTAGAGCCTATGCGGGAGACGGAAGATCACCGCGTTCAATTACATTTCCCTACACTGCCACCTCACCACAATACTTCTAACCTGCAGAGACTGCGACAGATTTGAAAAGAAACTCTTCCGAGTGAGGCACACATGGCACATGCTTACTGGCGCTCTGTAGGTAACATGAACAATCATGGGAGACAAGCTATCTAGACTTTGGGACTTGGCCTGGGGGATGCGGGGGAGGGGGAGGCTTCTTATGAGGCCCAGGAGCCACATGTTACTTTTCTATTGATCACTTGGTCACCCTGGGGAGTTAAACTCTCGGTCATCGAGAGAGCCATAAAATGCAGGTCACTCTGGAGCGGGGCCCGGTTTGAGAAACGGGTTAAGAGGAGAGGGATTTTAGATGGGATATGGGTCCCCCTGGTTATACTAGACGAGAAATGTTATCTGAGTTTACACCTTGTTGTTGTTTTCGCTCTGTTACTTTCGGTTGTATAAACCATATCTGAGCCAGTTGGTACCTTTCAGGTAATTTATTGGTTGCTAGATAAAAATTTGTTATGCCGATCTGAAATATGATTTTTACATCTGCCGGAGGTGGGCGGTTGGGCCTGGGGGCTCCTCCCTCGGCTAGGTTTATCCACTTCCCCACTTAGGACGGCGCTGTGCACCCAGATTATATGTGGGTAGCGCTCCAGCAAGGATTTTTCTTCTTGCACTATTAGTACCCTTTTACGCTGCACACCTCTGTGTCTGCCTCTAATTTTCTGTTACTTTAATCTATTTATTTTTAGATTTTATTTTTTTTGTCACTCTATATTTATTTTTTTTGTCTTTAACTGACCCTCCACCTATTGTTTTAATTTTTATCCCCCCCTATCCGCGAGCATGGATGCTTTTAACAATTGTGTCTTTAAACGTAAAAGGACTGAACACACCTGAAAAAAGACGAATGTTGCTCCATGACATGAGACGCTTAAGAGCTGACATCATCCTATTGCAGGAAACACACTTTAGGGAAAACACCATACCTATACTCAGAAACAAATATTACCCCACCGTTTACCATTCCACTAACAGCCAAGCAAAATCTAGAGGGGTCTCGATTCTAATTTCAGCTAAAGTCCAGTGGAAATGCCTAGTTAAGAAGACAGACTTAGAAGGACGATACTTATTCCTGAGAGGTCAAATAGGAGACATTAAGGTGACCCTAGCTAATCTTTATGCCCCAATCGACCATCAAGATACGTTCCTAGCGAGATGCCTAAAACGGCTTACACCTTATACTGAAGGACAATTAATCATAGGGGGGGACCTAAATACCCCCCTATCACCGACTGAAGATACATCCTCAGGCAGGTCTTCGACCTCCCGAGACTCGCGCAAACTCATCAGTACAGCATTACACTCAGCGCAATTGATAGATACATGGCGACTCTTCCACCCAGGAGAAAGGGACTACACGTTCTTCTCTCGGCCTCACCAGTCGTACTCCCGCACTTGCAGGCAGTCATAAACACCACAATAGAACCCATCACATGGTCGGATCATGCCCCGATCACAATGCGATATGCCCTTGCAGGAATATACAGAACACGGCGCCCACCATGGAGGTTAAATGAAAGCCTTCTGTCGGACCCGTTGGTCCTAGCAGATGTGACAAAGGAGATTGGACGTTATTTTGACACCAACAATACCCCCGACGCTGACGTAGGCTTGATATGGGAGGCACACAAGACCGTAATCAGAGGGACACTTCTTAAACATGGCGCCAGATTGAAAAGACAAAGAACAGAACAATTAACTACACTCCTCCAGAAACTCCAGACATTAGAAATGAAACACAAATTGACCCCTACGAGAGAAATGGGCACCGAGCTTGACACCATCCGCAAACAGGTCACAGACCTGCTGCACTATAAGGCCAAGGCAGCGCTTCAGATCTGCCGGACAAAATCATACGAATCCGGTAACAAATGTGGGAGGATGCTGGCTCGGTCCCTACAACAACAGAAATTAGCGTCATATATACCGCAAATTGTTACCCCTTCTGGACAGAAGGTTTCCTTACCAAAACAAATTACCGAAGAATTCAGAGCTTATTATAACTCTTTATATAATTTAACCACAACGCAACCCACCATAGACACTACATCAGAATACATAACTTCATCCCAGATGCCGACCTTGCCGGCGGAAACAAAAGACATACTTGAGGAACCCATTACTTTATCTGAAATTCAACTAGCTCTCCGGGGCACTAAACAAGGAAAAGCCCCGGGCCCAGACGGTTTGACCATAACATATTATAGAACATTCCTACCCTCCCTAGGACAGCATCTGACCAAATTATTTAATGACCTGGGATCAGGCTCAAAACTACATACCTCCACACTACAAGCACAGATATCTGTAATACCAAAAGAAGGTAAAGACCCAACCCAGTGCGGCAGCTACCGCCCGATCTCCCTCTTAAACACCGACCTCAAACTCTTCACAAAAATCATAGCATTACGATTGCAACAACACCTCCCACATCTGATACACTTAGATCAAGTTGGTTTCATTCAAACAAGGGAGGCTAGGGACAACACCATTAAGGTCCTAAACCTACTCCACATAGCAAACACCAATAAAACCCCCTGTGTCTTTCTCAGCACCGACGCTGAAAAAGCATTCGATCGGATTCAATGGAGCTTCCTATTTGAGACACTGAAACACATAGGAGTGGGTGTTTTAAAATGTTTAATTGGATCTCAGCAGTTTATACAAACCCGTCCGCCAGAGTCAGGGCTAATGGTGTTGTCTCAGAACCGTTCCCAATTTCCAACGGAACCAGACAGGGTTGCCCACTCTCACCCTTACTTTTCGCCCTCTCACTAGAACCCTTTTTATGCCATGTGAGATTAAACCCAGACATCACAGGAATAACGGTTCGGGGCTTGCAACATAAAGTATCCGCTTACGCGGACGACCTGATGTTCTCCATCACAAATCCAATCATTTCCCTCCCTAACTTAATGAAAGAAGTTGAGATTTATGGACGCCTTTCCAAAGTAAAAATACATTTTAATCTGAAGCAATGGGAATAAGTATACCGCCACCTCAAATTACCAATCTTAAAAACAGCTTTAACCTAAAATGGACAAATACGGCACTGAAGTACCTAGGAACCCATATCCCAACTATTTAAATTAAATTTCCCACCCTTACTGAAATCTGTCCAACAATTGCTACAAAACTGGAACAGTGGCCTTCATTCTTGGTTCGGCCGATGTAACATTCTGAAAATGATGATTTTGCCCAAATTCTTATATCTCCTACAGGCTTTACCAATTCACATACCCGCAACCTACTTTAAACAAATTCATTACACATTCCTCTCTTTTCTGTGGGCCGGGAAAAAACCCCGAATCCCCAGGAAAACGCTCTCAATGCCAAAACAATACGGAGGACTAGCCTTGCCGGAGATCAGAACATATTACCACGCAATACACCTGAGTAGGCTTGTTGATTGGTGCCGACCTAAGGAGACCAAATTATGGCCCCAAATAGAGCAAGCACAAACTGTAGTGCCACTTCACAGAGCCCCATGGTGCGGCTCGACTCTACCATCTCACATTAGCAGCCATCCTCTGATTGGCAATACCGTAAAAGAATGCTCACGCCTTCTCACGCAAGCCTCGCTCTCAACCAAAAATTCACCATTGAGACCTATCATAGGTAATCCCCAATTTGAACCCGGTTTGACAGACCCTAAGTTCCTCAAGAAGCAGGGAAACACCAGGCATCCCACTTTAGCACTCTGGGCAAATGGGTCACACTCACTGATCTATTAGATCCGATTGGCCCAGTCCGTCTGGACTTTTTAAGAGCACGACAACTCTCACACTTTCTCAACAGCATGACTCCTCCGACCACAAACAATGACCCTCTCACTACTTTTGAAGAACTCTGTACAGAATCGGGAGTGATATTACACACGCTCTCCCTGACGTATAACTTGTTAATTACACCTCCTGAAGACTACCAACACCCCAGTTTTGACAAGTGGGAAAGGGACTTGAACCGCCAGTTTAATACGCACGAACGAACACGTATCCTCCAATTTATACATAAATCATCCATATGTTCCAAATTCCAAGAAACCAACTTCAAAATCTTCACACGCTGGTACAAAACCCCAGCAATACTACACAAAATATTTCCTGGGGTCACGGACCTATGTTGGAGATGCCAGCAAGATACAGGCACATTACTTCATATCTTCTGGTCATGCCCCAAGCTAAGTAACTTCTGGAGAGAAGTTCGCCGAATAACTCAAAAATGTACAGATCGTGATGTTCCGGACGACCCGGCATATTTCCTTCTACATATCAATAACACACCTTCACGCATATACAAAAAGTCAATAATCCGTCACTTACTAAATGCAGCCAAGGCCTGTATCCCCCTTACTTGGAAATCCCCACAACCGCCCTCCATTTCTCTCTGGCTCAAAAAAATTGATGAAATCAGTAAATTTGAGGATTTGGTGCTCTCGAACCAAAACAAGAATGAAACATACTCCAGGACATGGCAGCTATGGACTATGTTTCAATACTCAGAAGAAGGACAAATCCTCAGAGGAGGAACCCTGAGTGTCTGATTAATGCTGACATAGTTAATAGTGGGTCTTTGCTCCACAATGCTATCCATCTACACAATACACTGATCCGAATAGATAACTTAGATGCTCCATGCTCGCGAATACCAGTACCCCTATACCCCTTCTTCCCTTCCTTCCCCTTCCCCTTCAACTTTTTTATTTTAATATTTTTTTCTGGTCCTCTTTCCGAACCGATGGTTTTTATAATCTGTTCGATTTCTCTTCTATTTGGTTATCTGTTTCATAAGAAAATATGAAAATAGAGGGAGACAAGGTATATGGAGTTACATCTCTGAACAATGATACATCCTGCCTAATCAGTTAATCACTTTACCACAGAAACACATGCCAGACACGGTGGATATCACCTGGAATACACAATCTTATATTTTGAAAGCCTCCTCTTATATAATTTCTTGATAATACTCTAAATCCAACTAAAGAGGATCCATACCTTCCTTTCATAATACATCCAACAATATTTTAATGCTATGCTTTTTCATATGTCTATGGCGAATTGTTGTATAACCAATTTTGTTACCTGGCTACTTGTATACCTGTTTCCTGAAATAAAAAAAAAAAAAAAAAAAAAATGGGAGGCACATATACAAACTGTTGTAATTTCTACACCGTTGCTTTCTGCAATTTCCTTAACTTCCTGTCCTGACAGAAGGAAGTAAAAACCTAAAAGAGGCACTAACCCTTACCTACTGTATCCAAAACAAAATTAAAACCGAACTCTGCGAAAACTGAAAAGTCCTCCATTGCAATGGGGCTGTGCACTTATGCCTAGGGGACCGGGAAAATCAGTTTTATTTTACCTTATCCTCCACTAATTAGACCAGTCTTTGCAGCCTCTTGTCCCCAAAGCTGCAGCAGTCTAAAGTCTTTTGATATCATCAAGCCTGATGCAAGGACCATAGCCCTGTGTTCGACATGAGGACCGCAAAGGATAGTCTATCACTGCAGTGCTGTCTACCAGGGGAGTGTAGAATCTGTTAAAAGTTCTTTTCTCATTCCCTACTAAATGAGCAGTTAACACTTACAGTATGGGCACAGCCCCACTGCAAGAAAGGACTTTTTACTTTCCCAAAGTTCGGCTTTGGTTGGAATTGGGCTTTAACCCTATGCTGACATAATGTCCGTAATGGATGGTCTTGAGACTCTTCCTGACTCGAAGTGCTGAAGCCATTGCATCAACATGGGAGCCAGGAAACTGGCATTTTCAAAAGTGGCAGCCTTTGTTTTCCAACACCTATTATTATTATTATTATTATTATTATTATTATTATTATTATTTTTTTTTTTTTTTCCCCCACTTCAGCCCCGGAAGATTTTACCCCCTTCCTAAACAGAGCACTTTTTACAATTTTGGCACTGCGTCGCTTTAACTGACAATTGTGTGGTCATGCAAAGCTGTGCCCAAACGAAATTTGCGCCCCCCACATATAGAGCTTTCTGTGGTATATGATCACCTCTGCTGTTTTTTTTATTTTTTGCGCTATAAACAAAAAATTGAGCGACAATTTTGGGGAAAAAAAAATATATTTTTTTTACTTTTTTGCTATAATATCCCCAATTTTTTTAAAAAAAAATTTCTAATTCAGTTTAGGTCAATATGTATTCTTCTACATATTTTTGGTAAAAAATCGCAATAAGCATATATTGATTGGTTTGCACAAAAGTTATAGAGTCTACAAACTGAGAAAGATTTATGACGTGTGCTGTGAGGTGTTTTTTTTTTTTTTTTTTTTTTTTTATTTTAGCAGTATTGCGGCGGACAGATGAGACACTTTCGACACTTTGTAGGAACTCACGATCTGTTTTACACACACACAAATCCCCATGCTGGCTCTCGTGCACGTGATCACGCCTGCCAGCCACGCACATCGGGTTCCCCCCGCTATGCAGCGGGTGCGTGCCTCCAGCGGCTCTCCTGGGCAAAGATAGATATATAATTTCGCCCAGGAGAGCCATTCTGCCGCAGTATATCTGCGTGAGCCCGTCGGGAACCGGTTAACCACAGTGCCTACAGTTCCAAAGCCTTGTCAAACCCCCTATTTGGATGAAGACGCACTTCTCTTCCATGAACAGTCAAGCGCTTTCTCAGAACAGGGACTAGTCAAGAACAGTGAAAATAAATGGATAGACAGCATCAAAAGCGGCCAGATGTTTTAGTGTTCATTGTGTAGCTATGTGTATCAAGTCTGAAGGCTCGGCAGGCACGAAGAACGCACACCAGCTGCCCAGTCTGTTGACTTTGTGTTCAAAATCTAAGAAAATCAGTTTAGAAGGGTTTTTAAATTTAATGTTCTGTATTTGACATCACGACTCCTTACATACAGTTTTTGAAGCAAATATTTTTTTTTTTTTTTAACCTTTTGCCAGTAATTGCACTTCCTGTGTGTTATGCTGACTGCTTTAAGCATAAATAAATTAGAAAACTGCATGCAGTCAGGCATAATGTCAAACCTACTGAAAAATAGATTATGGGGGTTTACATCCATTTTAAGAAGACGTTCTAATATCCTTTTTATAGGTTCACATGACCATCAGGATGTTTAGGAGGTGCAGACTGCAAAGGAAAACTTTGAGCTATCGCTTAGAGCTCATGGACATGTACAGTTTGCGGTGCAAATATGCTGTAGTGCCAGGGTGTCAAACTCCATTTTCATTGTGGGCCACATCGGCAGTATGGTTGCCCTCACAGGGCAGGTTGTGTGCTACGTATGGAGTTCGGAGGTCTGAGGTGCACTGTATACAGAGTGCAGGGTTAGGGGGGGCACTTGTATTCAAAGTGCGGCATTCAGGGGTGCGCTGTGTGCAGAGGGCAGGGGTGCACTGTATATAGAGTGCAACAATACTGCGAGGGCCACATGATATGGCCTGGCTTTTTATTTATTTATTTATTTTTTTTTGTGCCATGGGTGCTATCATGTAAAATTTCCAGCATTTTTCCACGCCCAGGGATCCACAGCAGGCCATAGAACTGAATGACTGACTGTACCTGTATGCCAGTAAATGCCAATGCTTTTTTCATCATTTGCATGCACATATAATGTATTCCTCAAATCCAGAGCCTTTGCATTTGGGGAATACATCAGACCTACGTGAATGTAAAACCGATGCAAAAAAGTATTTGCGTTTTTACCTCAGTGAGGCTTCATACAGCCATAGACCATCCATGTGCTACCCAAAGTGGAGGCTGCTGGAAAGTAGGTTTTTTTTTTTTTTATGATCTACTCTCCTTTTATACTGTGTATAAGAGCAAAATGGCAAAGTTCAAAGCCCATGGTGCCACGTAGAAAATAAGTCTACCTGGGTACCTGCAAGCACTATCCAACATGGCTCCCTGACTTAAGAGTAACTCCACGTTTTGTTGGGATAAAAATATTCCCCTTTGGGTGATCAATGTACATTGTAACAAAGTATTCTAAATGAATAAAATAGTGGCGCTATGAATAAGATATCCTAAAGTAGTGATGCCTACTAGTATATACCATCAACCTAAAGTGCTAGTATTAAACAATGGGCTACTCGTGATAATTCAAATAATATTTCTTTTTTTCGTCTTACCTTTTCCCTATGGAGCTAATTTACACCAATGAATTTGCAGTTGTCATGTGGGGGGATGTGCATCACATCCTTATATTATATTATATGCTGCGATTGTAGGGTGTTTCGTCATTCTTAACTGCATGCTACCATAAAGGATATGTTTTACTAGTATTAATTACCACTGGCTAGGTGTTCATATCTGCTGCCTGTGCTGTATATGCCATGGGAACGGTGCATTACACTCACGGGGACACGGGATGCGCGCAGGCGCTCTAGCATCACCTTCGCCAGGAGTCTGTTATAATGAAGATTTACGTTTGCCAGTGCGCGCAGGTGCTCTTAACACCACTTCCGCCAGGAGTCTGTGCGATGTGGATTGCGCTTGCCAGTCCCCTGTGCGGGGAATATAAGGGAGGGGTTGCCGTGCCGTACAGCCAATCCTATGAAGAAGTCGATATGACGAAACATGTCGGAGGCGTGGCTGTAGGGCAACCCAGCAACAGCGTATGATGCACTGTGATCTGTTGTGGCCGGCTGATATTTCCTCGTAGCGCTGTGGGTCCAGCGAGGGAAGGGGTGAGAGTTCTCAGGCTGCATCCTGGGTCCGCCGTGACCATTAGTGCATTGTTCTTATCAATTAGGAATGTGAGTACAATGTTAGAAGGTTTCACTTTTTTTACTTAATAAATGCTTTTTAAACGTTATCACACCATTGGAGGCATTATTTTTCTTACATGGTGACACATCTTTGCCTACTGAGAGGCGCTGCTAAGTAAAGAGCTTCAGTTGCTGTGGATCCAGCTCCATCCAGCCTGAGTGACCCCCCTGGAGGGATGGTTATAATGCTTACATGCCGCGCATGAGAATGCAAGGCATATGTATTTGGTGAGTGCGGCTCCACGATCGATGTGGTGGAGGAGATTTTTATATGGCAGAGGAAGATCACAATTTTTGATTCACTTATTCAACACACTTTCTTGGCTTGGACTTTATGTAACCGTTTTATTCCAACACTGCACGGACTGTTTATGGTTATTTATGGAAGTTTTTCATTCACAGTTTTCATTATTTCATTATTATTAATATTTGAATTATCACAAGTAGCATATTGTTTAATACTAGCACTTTAGGTTGATGGTATATACTAGTAGGCATCACTACTTTTTATGATTTATTCATACTTTTAGGATATCTTATTTATAGCGCTACTATTTTATTCATTTAGAATACTTTGTTACAGCTTTTTCTTTTTAAGTTGGCAGCTAAAATCGCCTTACATTTTATGCCATAGCGCAGTGGTGGGTTATCAAGCTTTTTGCGCGATACTTGATCACGTTATTATGATCAATGTACATTGAAGGGATTTAGGCTGGGTTCACACTATTGCGAATTGGATGCCGGTTTCTCCGCATCCAATTCGCATGTCAGGAGATTGTGACCGACGCTCAATGGAGCCGGTTCACACATCTCTGGGACGGCTGCAGAGTGAATTGCACAGAGGTCCTGTGCATCTTCTGGTCAATTTCAGGTCCAATGTTAGCCATTCGGACCTGAAACTGTGAACAGGGATGCGCTGGACCCCTGCTGTGAGCCGATCCGCACAGCAGTGTGAACCCAGCCTTAAACTTTGGTACAGATTTCTACCTTTTTATTATTCTGAAGAAATCGCTGTTAGCACATAGACAAAGTAAATCTATATGGGAGTGGTTTTATAATTCTCAATTAGCTGCTGCACTGCTCTTGCGGAGGATGCCCAAAATCTGACTTGTCTCAGTGAAGACTTTTGGGAAAATCAATGAGACAATCGCACAAGCAGGAAATTCCAGGTTGTCAAATTGCATTTTATTTTACAGAGAATTACAGCACTGCAGATTAAAAAGGAAAGGTAATTTTTAATAACATTTACAGTGGGCTCCATTCACAGAACCAGATCGCATGCTGTATTTGGGTGTTTTCCCAAATACCGCATGTGATCTTGAAAATGTCAGTTCACTATTTTATGCGGCATTTACCACGTAAAGCAAAAACGCTTAGTAAGTACCGGATAAAAGAGGAGTGAAAGTGAATTCATAAAGGGAGAATAGAAAGAATGCATGCGGTAAATAAGTAGGTCCCCGTTCGCCCTCTTTCCCGACCTGCCTGGCTGCATAATCGGTTAAGGGTCTGGTATTGATTCTGAGGGGGACCCCATGCCATCTTTGAAAAAAAGAATTGGTGTGGGGTTTCCCCTTAAAACCCATACTAGACCCAGGATGATTGGGGAGGGGGAAACTCCATGCTGTGTGTGTTTTTTTTTTTTTTTTTTTTTTTTTTTTTGTTTTTTTTTTTTTTTTTTTTCCTTTTTTAAAGCAGAGGTCCGCCCATTTTTAGAAAAAAAAAAGTCAGCAACTGCAAACACTGTAGCTGCTGACTTTTTTAATAAGGGCACTTAGCTGTCCAGCGAGCCCACGAGGTTGGCCTCCCGAGGCCGATCCGTTGATCGAATACCGGCGCCAACATCTTAACTAAGGGAAACAGACAGTGGAGCCTTGCGGCTTCACTGCTCGTTTTCTTCTGTGCATGCGCGAGTTACGCGGCACTTTGTGAATGGCCCTGTTGTTTTCTGGGACACACACATGTCCCAGAACACAACGGGGCAGCTCACCGAAGAGGAGGAAATGACAGAACAGCGCCGCGGAATAGGAAGAGGCAGATTAGGAACACTGCCTAGCAACAGGGGTTTCTGGTACCGTGTATAAGTCGAGGCCCTAATTTACCACAAAAAAAATGGGAAAAACTTATTGACCCGAGTATAAGACGAGGGTAAGAAATGCACAGCTACTGTAAGTGGAAAAGAGGGTCAACAATGCCCATTTGCAGCATCACTGTGCCCATTTGCATGCCTCACTGTGCCCATTTGCAGCCATAGGTCCCCTGAACTTCAAACTCAGTAGTTAAGGGTTCCTAGATGCCCCCTAGCTGCAGCCAAAATTTGGGGTCTCTGAACCCAAAGGGTCCCAAAATGACATTGCTGCAGATGGACACAGTTGACCGAATTTGGGGCCCCATATCTCGGGGCCACTTAGTGCTAAGAACCCCAAATTTGGTGTGCAAACCCAGTGGAACTAGCACCATAAAATTTCAAAAGCTGGGGTTTTTAGCACTAAGTGACCCCGAGATACAGGGCCCCAAAAATCAGTTCAGAAAATGTCAAGCCCTTTTCTGCAGCAGAGAATGACATTTTCTGAACCGGATTTGGGGCCCCGTATCTCAGGGCCACTTGGTGCTAGGAAACCCAGCTTTGGATATGTTATGGTACCAGTTCCTCTGGGTTTGCACACCAACTTTGGGGTTCCTAGCACCGAGTGGCCCTGAGATACTGGGCCCCAAATTCGGTTCAGAAAATGTCAAGCACTTTTCTGCAGCAGAGAATGACATTTTCCGAACCGATTTTCGGGCCCCATATCTCAGGGCCACTTAGAGCTAGGAACTTCAGCTTTGGATATGTTGTGGTACCAGTTCCACTGGGTTTGCACACCAAATTTGGGGTCCCTAGCACCTAGTGGCCCTGAGATACGGGGCCCCAAAGTCGGTTCGGAAAATGAATTTTTTTGCTGCAGAAAAGTGCTTGACTCGAGTATAAGTCGAGGGGGGCACTTTCAGCACAAAAAATGTGCTGAAAAATTCGACTTATACTCGAGTATATACGGTAAGTAAAAAAAATTTTTTTTTATATATATTTTTGTTTTTTTTGTAGAATTTTTAATGTCGTTTTTTTTTATTTTAAGGTGGACTTCCGCTTTAATTTTTCATTGCCGGCTTTTTTTTTAACATTTAACAGCTGAGAGTTGTTGACTCCCTAGGGTAAGTTTAATAGTTAAATGGTAAAAGTTAAAGGGTAAGGCAACTCTAATTCACCTAAACCCTGGTCTCCTATCTTGTAATATTTGGATAGAGTGCTCCCTTTTAAGTCCCGATATTTGACAGCTCTGTTAAGACTAGGATTGTTAGACAGTCTGCTACTTCTAGGTAATGTTGCCTTCTCTATTTTTGCTTCCCTTTCAAATAAATTTCATAACTGGAACCGTTTCATGCACAAATAAATCTAACATCCTTGTATAGAGCTTTAGACTTGCATGCTAATATTTCCTCCCAGACTATATTACCATACTGACGCTTCTGGCCTGTTCTCCCAACCGGCCTTTGTGAAGCCTCATGTATTATTTATTTTCCAGTAGTTGTAGTTCTGCCTTGCTCCGTGTTTGTATGATTATGCATACATAAACAATGTACAGTAATAGTATGATCAGAAAATGTCTGAAGTCTTCCTTTCTGATTACCATATAGTAGTGCTAATATGATGTAACTGTCTGCTAACTACATTATGTGAAAGTCTTACTCATTTAGTGTTGTGTTTTTTTTTTTTTTTTTTTTTTTTTTTTTATGTAGTTTTAAACTGCGTTGGCGTCCTTCTTCCTTCTTTTTTTTGTTTTTAACGTTTCAGAAGAATAAAAATGCAGAAATTGTATGTGCAAATGAATTCTCCTCTTACCACCGTTTTTTACTGTTATAAAACATTTAGTAATGCTTTTGGGTTTAATATCTACAGGAGCAAGTATTGGTCCCTCTGCGTTTTCCACAAAGAACCTCAATTGACCATGAAATAAGTTGAAAACTGTGTAAAATGGAAATGGCATGGACTTGATGTTTGGTAGCCCTTGGAATTTAAAGGGGAATTCCACTGGCATATCTAATTGTTACACAACCCATTTTTTTTGTAATTTTTAATGTTTTTAAAAGAGAAGTATGGCCAAAGCTCTTTTAGCTATACTTTCTTCTGTGGGTCACAGGATTTTACTTATCTCTGCACTCTTGTGACTCAGATTCAGCCAACAGCAGGCTAAAGTCTGCTGACACCATCGAGCTAGTGCAGGCTCTGCAGGGACCCTGACAATAATGTCAGGATCTGCCCAGAAGCCTGACCAGCAGTTGGCTCAGACTGTGTGGGGCTGAGAGCTTGAGCCAGCCTCTCCTGCCTGGCGCTCCACTAAACATTGGAGGGGCAAAGCAAAGGGTGACGATTGATTTTCACCGGCTCTCTGCTCAATGAAGACAGAGAACTTAACAATTAGTGGTCATGTGATCGCTCAGTTCTTCGCTCAGTTCTTCGCCTTGGTGTGTGTGTGTGTGTGTTTTTTTTTTTTTTTTTTTTTTTTTTTTTTTGGGGGGGGGGGCAGCATCAGATCAATGCTGCAGCCATATACGTGAGTATGAAGGTTGTTGTGTTTTTGTTTTGTTTTTTTTTTGTTTTTCCCCCAATCCCACACAAAAATGTTCATTTTCTCTTGAATCTGAAGCTGCTGTGGTTTTTCTGAAACTGTCAGAAAATTCAATTCAATTTGGCATCCCGGAGGCTTCTGCACACAGTTTGTGTAGAGAACACCCTCTAGAAAGTTATTTCCTGCTTGTGTGATTGGCTCACTGACTTTCTCCAATGTCTGTCCTAAGATATAAATAATATTTTAGGCATCCTCTGCAATGGAAATGTGTTTTTTTTTTTGTTTTTTTGTTTTTTGTGAGATTTCCCAAGGGTTAAATACTTCTAAATTGATGCAGACCCTGCCACTTTCCTGGTTAGAACACAGTGCACCAGGTTGCTATAATGAACCAGACCCTCATTTTGGTAATCAGTCTTGACATGGTGGAACAAACCGCTTTTTCTTAAGGTAGTAATCTGCTATAAAGTTTAATCTTTGCAATGTACATATTTCACCTAGAGGGGGCGTTTCTTTTTTTTCTCAACAAAAGCAGAGTTATACTTTAAGATGTTACATTTCAGTGATCTCACAAGCACACTATTCTCTTTAGTAGCACAGTTGGCTTCGATCTCTTACTCTGAAGCACACACTGTTTACAAAAAAAGACATTTTGCAAAAAAAGTTAATAATTGTTAGAAAAGGGGAGTTAAGGTCTGCTTTAAAGTATATCTGAAAGCAAAACGTTTTTTCTAGTTTAGATTGGAGTGGAGAGGGATTAGAACACCTGTGAGGTTTTTATTGCTGTCTGTGTCCCCATTAGGGAGATTCACCCTCTCGATTTATCATGTTTACTATTATCATTGAAAGTAAAAGAAAATCCCAAATTTTGGGTTGTCCCCAGAAAAGTAATAGAGGTGAAATCTTCCAATGGGGACACTAGTTTTGGTGACCTGGGGGTCCCCAAAGAATTCTAATTTGCAGGGATTTCCTCTCACTTCCTGTTTGGTTATGGGTCAGGAAGTGAAGGGAAATCTCAGCAATGGGACACAAATGGCAAAAAAATAAAAATCTGACAGGGGTTATTATAACCCCTACTCTATCCAAAAAAAGTTTTGCCTACAGTTCTTCTTAAGGTCCCTTTCACACGGGCTTTCCGATCAGGTCCGCCTGTCAGTTTTTAAGGGCAGACCTGAACGGACACACCATTCGTCCCTATGGAGCGATGGATGTCAGCAGTGACATTAAGACCCTATTTTTCCTTCTGTCTGGAGGATGAGTTTGGATGAAAAGGTACAGGCGGTCAATTTTCATCCAATCTCTCTAGAGAGGAGAGCGGGGCTCTGACAGGTCCGTCTCTGCACAGTGAGTGGAGACGGACCTGTCATCCGCCTGCTCAGCGGGGATCAGCAGATCGATCTCAGACCTCCCGTGTGAAAGAGCCCTTAATGTCCGATGTAGGTAAAAACACAGATAATGTGAACCTAACCTAGCCTAAAATGTGCCTAATAATTTGAAATTTATCATTGAGTAGCTCCCTGGATCCCAAGTCCTGTCGTAGCCCTGCATCGGATCCTGCAGCTTCTCTATAAGCCAAAAATAAAGTGACCTTGTCATGAATCTGAAAGTCAAAAAAAAAACTGTCTGCGTTATGACAAAATTAACAGCCTGCGTAATATATAGGTGACCTATATATTATTACAGGACAGTATATCTGTGGAAGTTGATGGTAGGACCCACAAGCCAGTCACGGTCAGTAGAAGGAACCACTGAGTGCATGAGGGACACAGTAGACTAGATCGACACTCCTGAAAGCGTCAGCTTCTACACGGACTCCAACCTCTACATCCTTCTAATTGGTGTTGGCAGCTAGGCAAGCCAGAGAGGTGAATATTAACTTTGTTCTTTACTGGGGCAGGTTCTCTTTAGATTTTCAGATTTCTGGCGGGGTTGCTTTAAAGTGGAACTTAACTCCAAAATACTTAATTCTTTTACAAAAATCAGACACCAAATGAGGTCCCTTGCCAGCATCTTCTCCCTGGGTGCCAATCTTTGTCCAACTTGGGTTGGCTGGTGTGGGATGACATGATTATAAAGAAAAAAGAATCGCGCTAAGTGAATGAAAAATGAAACCTAAATTAAGCAGTGACAAAATTTAAAAACCAATTAATTGCACAGAGTGAATGTGAAAAATAAACCCTTGTGAGAACTGCTTGTAGTTCAAAAAATCTTAAACTGCAGTGAAAGGAGGTGGCCCTAAACCACCAATAAAACGATATATATAAAAGTCCAAGTGACTGACAAATGTTCATCTGTGAAAATACAGGAAGGAATCCACCACCAGAAATAGAAGGGGTCACTCCTTACCGAATGGCCACGATCCCCCACTACAGAGGATCTTAGCTCGCAGATACACATTAGCACTGGCAATAGGAACCCACATCAACATCCACTAGGGGTCGTCGCACCATCAGCAGTAAGCTCGTGGAAGGGGCGTACCATAAAACGAAAAATGGAACTCGCATAGCGTAAAACCATAAAAGATATTCCAAAACTCATAAAATTAACACTTACAGTATTCCAGAGAATAAATGGCCTTAAGTCCGGTCCGTTGGCCGTATAGACTCGGACAAACCCGTCCTACGGGAATGGAGCACAGATTGGAGGTGACGTCAGAGAGTTGTCTAGCTCCGCCCTACGCCTTTCGTGACATCATCACATCTTCCAGGGACCGGCCAATATCCTAATACCTTATAGCACAGTTTTTTCCCCCCTTTTTTTCCATGGGATGACATGATGTCCGTGCATGCAGTCATCCCAGCACACAGGCACTGTGCCGGAATGTAAACTGAGCTGCAGATGTGCAATTTAGTATACATGCTACCAAAGATTGTAATAAGGCAAGTAGGTTTGTTTTATTGCAGAAGAGATCTTGCGTTAAGTTAATATTATTGTGGTTTCCCTGCAGCCGCATTTGCCGGGACACAGCAGCCCATTCATTTGAATGGGGTCCTGTAGCTACGTAAAACCTAGGGAAAAGGTCCCTCCAAAATCATAGCCACAGGGAAACTGCAGTGTGTGGGCAGAGCGTTGGGGTGCCATTAAGAATTGATGGCACTCTCGCACATCTACCAGCATGTTTTTTGCTGTGGGTGTGGGAATGCATGTTATTTACTCAGTCCCACACCCGCGGATGTGGGAACCTAGCGTACATGTCTCTTCTGCAACAGTGTCCACCAGTCCCAGCTTTTTCTTTTATAAACTTTAGTTCCACTTTAAGTCCCACCCCTGCAGGGTTGCTCCTGTCATTCAGCTGTCAAAGGCTGCAGCTTTTGGAGGCTCTGGTATTTGACAGCTGAATAACAAAAGGCAGGTCTTTCTTTGGTTGGGGAAGCTGGGACTGATCCCAATTTTTGGAAGAAGCCAAGGTGTGTGCGTGTGTGTGTGTGCGTGTGTGTGTGTGTGTGCGTGTGTGTGTGTGTGTGTGTAGATTAACTTTCAAACCGCATGCATACAAGACCTGAAAGAAGATTTAGTAATATCAATTAATTATGCATGAATGATGTTATTCTTGAAGCTTTAAAGTATGAAGCAGCATTTCTTCTCCTTAAAATAGATTTTATAGCTCTTCTGTCTTTGCAATGATCTGTCAAACCAAAAAGGATTTTATGAGAAGGAGAATGTGCAAAGGTATTTTCCAAGTAAACTGACCTTGGGACACTTTCTACTATCAATTTAAGAGCAATATCATATTGGTATAGAGCACCTAATCAATAATGTATTGCACTGGAATTTCTAGTATAGCTGAATTGCATGCATAAATATACCTCAATAAGGTGGCAAAGGAAATGTAGAAATAATTTAACACACTAGTGTCTACCCAAAGCTGAATTGTAGTCAAAGAGCTTCCTAAAATGATATTCTATTATAAGATGAGGGTTGGGAATAACAGGTCACAGGTCTATTCACAAAAGTATTGGGACACCTGCCTTTTACATGCACATGAACTTTAATGGCACCCCAGTCTTGGTCCGTAGGGTTCAATATTGCGTTGGCCCACCCTTTGCACCTATAACAGCTTCAACTCTTCTGGGAAGACTCTCCACAAGGTTTAGGAGCGTGTCTATGGGAATGTTTTCCAGAAAAATGTTTTGTTATGCTGGCGCCTAAGGAGTTTTCTTCACTGTAACTAAAGGGCCAACCCCTGAAAAACAACCCCACATCATAATCCCCCTCTACCAAATGATTTGGACCAATGCACAAAGCAATCTCATATTCTCTTTCTCATATTCGCTTTCTTGTATTCACTTTCTCGTATTCGCTTTCTTTCTCTCTCGTATTCGCTTTCTTTCTCTCTCGTATTCGCTTTCTTTCTCTCTCGTATTCGCTTTCTTTCTCTCTCGTATTCGCTTTCTTTCTCTCCCGTATTCGCTTTCTTTCGCTTTCCTTCTCGTATTCGCTTTCTCTCTATAAATAGTCTACACATCCCTGTTAAAATGTCAGGTTTCTGTGATGTAAAGAAATGAAACAAAGATAAATAATTTCAGAACTTTTTCCACCTTATTTAATGTGACCTATAAACTGTACAACTCAGTTGAACAACAAACTGAAATCTTTCATGTGGAGGGAAGTAAAAATAAAAAACTAAGATAATATGGTTGCATAAGTGTGCACACTAGGGCTGAAATCGATTATGAAAATGGTTTTCAACTATTTTCATCGATTAATTGGCCTGCACACAGAATGTATGATTTGTTTACATATCAGGAAATACAGTGCAGCATACATACAGCTCAGTACACCATCCATACATGTTAGTAAGTGCCTGAGAAATTGTGACTGTGTGAGGAGCAATGCCTCATGGGACATGTAGTCCTGGGCATGAAGTGAGTGGTTCTAAAGTCAGAAGTTTTTTTAACCTTGCTATTGGGGCACTCTGAAAGCAGGAGGAGCCAGAAGCGTCAGTGGGGGGACCCCAGAAGAGGAGAATCAGGGCTGCTCTTTGCAAAACCATTGCACAGAGCAGGTAAGTATGACATGTTTGTTTTAAAGTATTTTTTTTTTTAAAGACTGTGCAGGGAAGATCAGCATATGAACGTAGAGAAGGTGGAGGCTGATAGACTGGAGGTAATAGAAGGAATTACTATTACATCTAAAGTAAACTTTTACCAGTATTGTGCATTATATATAAAATGATTTATATCCATGAAAAAACAAAGGCTCAGCTTTTAGTACTACTTTTAATATAAAAGATTTATATCTCCCTTCCACCCTTTATATAGCTTCATTTCTGATTCCTAGTTAAAATGCCCATATATCCTACTTCTGGGTGGGTATGTATGCAATGTGTTTTTTGATCTGATGAAGGGCTTACGTAAGCTTGTGAGCCCGAAATGAAAATCTTCAAACACCTGATTGTGTAATTTCTTAATTGATAAAGATAAGATAATCTAATCCTAATCTAACTATCATACGTTTACATACCCTTGGCCATTTTTCAGAGACTATGAATGATAACACAAAAATATTTCTTCCACTCATGGTTAGTGATTAGCTGAAGCCATCTATTATCAACTGTGTTTGCTCTTTTTAAAATCATAATCTCAACAGAAACTACCCTAATCAAAAGTTTACATACCCTGGTGATTTTGGCCTGATAACATGCACCCAATTTGATACAAATGGGTTTGAATGGCTATTAAAGGTAACCATCCTCACATGTGATCTGTTTGCTTGTAATTAGTGTGCGTGTGTGTGTGTGTGTGTGTGTATAAAAGATCAATGCGTTTCTGGACTCCTGACAGACCCTTGCATCTTTCATCCAGTACTGCACCGACGTTTCTGGATTCTGAGTCATGAGGAACGCAAAAGAAATGTCAAAGGATCTGAGGGGAAAGGTAGTTGAACTGTAATAAAACAGGAAAGGGATATAAAAAGATATACAAGGAATTGAGAATGCCAATCAGCAGTATTCAAACTCTAATCAAGAAGTGGAAAATGAGGGGTTCTGTTGAAACCAAACCACGGTCAGGTAGACCAACTAAACTTTCAGCCACAACTGCCAGGAAAATTTATTTGGGATTCAAAGAAAAACCCACAAATAACTTCAAGTGAAATACAGGATTCTCTGAAAACATGTGGTGTGGATGTTTCAAGATGCAAAATAAGGAGGCACTTGAAGAAAGATGGGCTGCCACAAAGTATCATGCTTACAATACCGCAAACAGCACCGAGACAAGCCTCAAACCTGGCACAAAGTAATTTGGAGTGATGAGACCAAAATTGAGCTTTTTGGCCACAACCATAAACACTACGTTTGGAGAGGAGTCAACAAGGCCTATGATGAAAGGTACACCATTCCTACTGCGAAACACTGAGGTGGATCGCTGATGTTTTGGGAATGTGTGAGCTACAAAGGAAATTTTGTCAAAATTGATGGCTAGATGAATGCAGTATGTTATAAAAAAAAAAGTACTGGAGGAACATTTGCAGTCATCAGCCAGGAAGCTCTGCATGGGACGTACTTGGACATTCCAACATGACAATGATCCAAAACGCAAGGCCAAGTCGACCTGTCATTGGCTACAGCAAAAGTGTATATATAAATGGATGGCCTCTATAATAAAATATTAAGGTAGAAAACTATAAACATGTACCATCATCCAGGAATGAATAATTTACAAGGTTTGGAAGCCTGATCCCCAGTCAGGCGACCTAAAGAAATGGGGGCATATTGGACTATTGCGGTACAATAAACATTGGTAATGATATGGAAAATAAATCAGTGATATGAAATTGTATGATAGATTTTATTGATGCAGAAATACAAATCTTGATAATACAATACAGCATGATAGAGTTAAAAACATAGCGCCAGGTAGGGACGTGGTTGTACAATAAAACAATTGATCTCAGAAGTCAATTCCTCGACTAGTTTCGCGGACATAACCGCTTCATCAGGAGGGAGTCTGAGGGTGGTTTATTATAGCTAAACCTAACAAAATAAGAGACAGTACAATGTAATATGCCAAAAGGACATCTACAGTAAAATTGCATCATAGTTAGAGACATATAATAAGGTTTGACGGGGGGGAAAGGACAAATCTGCTTACCCATGTCCCAATTGACCCCAAGCGCGGGGCTCCCCCACCCTGGAGTGATCTCCCACGGCGACCCGGGGGAGCTGCAACAATGATGGGGATAATAGGGAAGAGAACGTGAGAATGGTCGGGTATACTATTTTGCCAATAAAATCATTGAGTGAGCTGCTTGAGTGGACAGGGCTATTGGTCTGCCCTCCACCTCCCTGGCCCCAATTTTTCCCACCCCTCGTTTTTAATCAACCCCCATCGATCACTTGTTTGTTTCTTTTGGGGGGGCCTCTTTCATTACTCATCATTACTTGCTGCATACTACTATTTTCTATTTACTAACCCTGATGCAACCCTCCATTACAGACGCCCATCAGGCCGAGCAGACACAATTAACTTGGCTACCCGCCCTATCTTTTACATGGCTGTACCCAACCATGTGATAATCGTCCTCGGCCCTCACTGTTATATACTGCATTTTGTAGTTTAACATCTATAGGTCTATGTCATGCCGGTGAATTGCATCAGTTTTAGGGTTTTTCATTAATCCCTAACCTATCAATTTTATGTCTCATTATGGCATCTTTCATCACACTTGTTATTATCATTGTTACTTTTTACTAATGTTTATTCTTTCAACTGGTTAATTATTTTGTATACTGAGACTTTTCTGCTTCCCCCTCCTTGCCCCCTGACCCGAGCGCTGGTGTGCGGTCCTCCCCCTGTGTTTTTTCCGCGGCGGCCCGGTGGGGTCCCTGGCGGGGAGGTCGGTCTCAGTCATGGGACCGCCCCCCCCCTCTTGTACTCGTCCTGGCAGGGACTCTGCTCCCGTAGCCTCAGGGCTGGTGCGCGACTATCTCGTGCGCGCGATGCGGGACCCCTGACCTTGCGACATCATGCGCCGGCGTTCCACCGGCGTGTGGCAGCATCGCTCGGTCGGGAGCTATTAAAGGCAGGCTTTGCCTGTCGGTTCTGGGTTCCGGGCATCATGCAATATGGCCAGCTCACAGTAAGTTACAAGGGATTACTCTATTTACTCTATTATCCTGCTGTCCCATACCTCAGGGCACCAGCTTGGGTGTATAATGATTGTACATTTTCTTCCTTTCAGATGCTCCAGGCATGGGCGAATATGCCATACCCCGCTTCCGCCCACTGCCTGTAATCCTCAATTGCCCTTCCCCGGCCTTATATGGTATTGGCCCCCTTCTGGGCGCCTTCCCGGATACCCCCCCATGTTTTTACCTCAGCATCAGGTATTACTATGCCCTCAATCACTTCACCAACAACCCTCTTTCCCCTCGTTTCCTCCCCTCCCCCCCCAATGTTTTCATCTTCCAGCCTTTTCTCTCGTCTCTGTCACCCTCATCCTGGTCCCCCACTTCTCCAGTCCTCCCTCCCCCTTTGTTTTCCCTTCCCCCACACTTTCACTTTCCTACACTATATCCCACCAATGTTCCCATCTCTTCACAATGGTTATTACAACTTTTATGTTCCCCTCCGTTGGTTTGCAATCTGCAATCCTCACAGTAGTCCCTACACTTTTACCAATTTACTTCCTTCACCTTCCAGTGTCACTTTTTTCACTCGTTTTTTATTGGCAAAATAGTATACCCGACCATTCTCACGTTCTCTTCCCTATTATCCCCGTCATTGTTGCAGCTCCCCCGGGTCCTCATGGGAGATCACTCCAGGGTGGTGGAGCCCCGCGCTTGGGGTCAATTGGGACATGGGTAAGCAGATTTGTCCTTTTTCTCCCCGTCAAACCTTATTATATGTCTCTAACTATGATGCAATTTTACTGTAGATGTCCTTTTGGCATATTACATTGTACTTTCTCTTATTTTGTTAGGTTTAGCTATAATAAACCACCCTCAGACTCCCTCCTGATGAAGCGGTTATGTCCGCGAAACTAGTCGAGGAATTGACTTCTGAGATCAATTGTTTTATTGTACAACCACGTCCCTACCTGGCGCTATGTTTTTAACTCTATCATGCTGTATTGTATTATCAAGATTTGTATTTCTGCATCAATAAAATCTATCATACAATTTCATATCACTGATTTATTTTCCATATCATTACCAATGTTTATTGTACCGCAATAGTCCAATATGCCCCCATTTCTTTAGGTCGCCTGACTGGGGATCAGGCTTCCAAACCTTGTAAATTATTGGCTACAGCAAAATAAAGTGAAGGTTCTGGAGTGGCCACCTCAGTCTCCTGACCTCAATATCATTGAGCCACTCTGGGGAGATCTCAAACGTGCAGTTCATGCAAGACAGCCCAAGAATTTACAGGAACTGGAGGCTTTTTTGCCAAGAGGAATGGGCAGCTTTACCATCTGAGAAGATAAAGAACCTCATCCACAAATGCCACAAAAGACTTCAAGCTGTCATTGATGTTAAAGGGGGCAATAAACGGTATTAAGGACTGGGGTATGTCAATTTTTGATCAGTGTCATTTGGGTAGTTTCTGTTGTGATTATGATTTAAAAAGAGTAAACTCAGTTGATTTGATAATAAATGGCTTCAGCCAAACACTAGCCAGGAGTGAAAAAAGTTTGTGTTTATCATTCATATTCTCTGAAAAATGGGCAAGAAAGCAAAATTTCTGCCATGGTATATAAACTTTTGAGCACAACTGTATATTATTACTTTTACAGTATAAATGAACCCCTTATAGTAGCGATTATCTGCTCGTTTGTGTACTATAAAAGGGCTAATTTTATTTTTTTAACCCCCATTATGACAGGTGAAACAAAAAAAAAACTGCTGCTGCTACTAAACGTCTTAGGCCTGTTTCACACCTATGCATTTTTGGTGCTTTTTTGCAGAAACGCACTACAGTTCATTTAACATGGTTTCCTATGAGACACGTTCACATCTATGCTTTTTTCAGCCACTCTGTTTTGGAAAGGGTCAAGGACTTTTTAAATTCAAACCGGTGCTTTTTTTTTTTTTTTTTGGTTCAATAGAGAAGCTGCAGAAAAGCATGTAGTGTGATTTCTGCAGCAATTTGTTTTTTTTTTTTTTTAAATCTGCCCAACAACAAATTGGCCAAAAAAAGTATTACAAATGCAATACGCAAATCACAGCAAAATCACGCATACAAAAAGCAGTGTAGAAACAGATCATAAGCAAACTGCATAGGTGTGAACCGAACCTTATGCTGGCCATACGTGTATTGATTTTCGGACGAGAATATTCATACAAAAAATCTTTGTACACATGCTGAACGTAAGAATGCAATTTGAACATTTCACTTGCTTTTAACATTCAGTTTTAAAATGGATGTAATTTCTGAACAAAAACCACATACACTGTCTGAAAAATTTCTTTGACCAAGAAGGTTTTTTTATTCTGCTTCTTCGAATTTTCCCATCACTGTTAGAAAAGAATGTCGACTTGACCCCACTAACGATTAGAAAATTGGGTGAACGTTCTTAAAATTACATTTATACAGTATATCCATTCTGTCTGTTCTTCTCAGAGTGGATTAGAGATTTTGCTTCCTAACTATATAGGTGGTTATTTAGATTTGCAATTGCATATAGATATTTAAGAATAAATTGCCTTTTTTTTTTTTTTTTTTTTATATACTTAACTAAATTTATACACCACACTTTTTTTTTTTTTAAGGTTATTATCTGTATTAATCGAGACACTAATTGGCCAACTAATCGGCCAACTAATCGATTTATGAAAATAATCGTTAGTTGCAGTCCTAGACTGCAAACCCTTAAACTAATACTTTTTTGTTGAAGTGCCTTTTGATTTTATTACAGCACTCAGTCTTTTTGGGTATGAGTCTATCAGCATGGCACATCTTGATTAGACAATCTTTGGACACTCTCTCTTTTTTTGCAAAAACACTCCAAATCTGTCAGATTGTGAGGGCATCTTCTGTGCACCGCCCTCTTGAGATCACCCCACCGATTTTCAATAGGATTCAGGTCTGGGCTCTGGCTGGGCCATTCCAAAACTTTAATCTTCGAGTGAAGCCATTACTTGATTTGGATGTGTTGTTTGGGTCATTGTCCTGCTGAAAGATGAAGTTCCTCTTTTTATGTTTAGCTTTCTAGCAGAAGCCTGAAAGCCTTGTGCCAATTTATTACTGGTATTTGGAACTATTCATAATTCCCTCTACCTCGACTAAGGCCCCTGTTCCAGCTAAAGAAAAACGTCCCAAAGCATGATGCTGCCACCACCATGCTTCACTGTGGGTATGGTGTTCTTTTGGTGATGTACAGTGTTGTGTTTTTTCGCCAAACATATCTTTTGGAATTATGGCCAAAAAGTTCAACCTTGGTTTCATCAGACCATAACCCATTTTCTCACATGCTTTTGGGAGACTTCAGATGTGTTTTTGCAAAATTTAGCCAGGCTTGGATGTTTTTCTTTGTAAGAAAAGGCTTCTGTCTTGCCACTCTATTCTATAGCCCAGACATATGAAGAATATAATATGGGAGATTGTTGTCACATGTACCACACAGCCAATACTTGCTAGATATTCCTGCAGCTCCTTTAATGTTCCTATAGGCCTCTTGGCAGCCTCCCTGACCAGTTTTCTTCTCGTCTTTAAATCAATTTTGGAGGGACGTCCAGTTCTTGGTAATGTCACTGTTGTGACAAATTTTCTCAAATTTTGATGACTGTCTCCACTGTGTTCCATGGTATATCTAACGCCTTGAAAATTCTTTTGTACCCTTCTCCTAACTGATACCTTTTTAACAATGAGGGCAAAAGCCCTGGTCTGCAGAGAGCTTTGGAAGCTCTCTGCAGACCAAGGCTTTTGCTGTAGGATGCGACTAAGAAAATGTGAGGAAAGACCTACTAGAACAGCTGAACTTTTATTTGGGGTTAATCGAAGGCACTTTAAATGATGGCAGGGGTGTACTGACTTATTTAACACAAGTTTGAATGTGATTGCTTAATTCTGAACACATCTACATCCCCTGTTATAAGAGGGTGTGCACACTTGTGCAACCACATTTATTTTAGTTTTACCCCCCCCCCAAAAAAAAAAGATTTTAGTTTTGTTTTTCAACTGAGTTGTACAGTTTATAGGTCACATTAAAGGTGGAGAAAAGTTCTGGAATGATTTATCTTTGTCTAATTTTTTTTTTTTTTTAACATCACAGAAACCTGATATTTTAACAAGGGTGTGTAGACTTTTTATATCCACTGTATATATCTATCACTAATAAATTTACTATTGCATAAAAACATTCCAGATAATTACCTTATCTTTCAGCTTGAGCTATTGAGCTCTGTAAGCCGGTACTTGTCAGCAAAGCAAGCAAGACTAGTTTGGCAAATATTTGACAAAAGCAGCATGGCACCACTTTCTGTCTGAAAACAAGAGATAAAATATCTGTCTGTCTTTTTTTAAAAAAAAATATAAGCACACCTTACATTCCTTTTTTATAGGAAAGCTTTACTCAGCACTGAAAGTTGCATTTATGTGGCTTTGATGCGCTACAGCAGCTCACGCCTCAAGACTTATTAACACTATGTAAAGTTTCAGGCAATTATGTTAAATTCTGATGTATTAATAGTGAACAATTCCGTGCTAAACAATTTTTTAAAATTAAAATATATATATAAAATACACCCTTTTAAATTTCCAAAGCTGGGGTTTCTAGCACTAAGTGGCCCTGAGATACAGGGCCCCAAAAATCAGGTCAGAAAATGTCAAGCACTTTTCTGCAGCAGAGTGACATTTTCTGAACCGGTTTTGGGGCCCCGTATCTCAGGGCCACTTGGCGCTAGAAACCCCAGCTTTGGATTTGTTATGGTACCAGTTCCACTAGGTTTGCACACTAAATTTGGGGTTCCTAGCACCAAGTGGCCCTGAGATATGGGACCCCAAAGTCGGTTCAGAAAATGTCACGCACTTTTTTGCAGCAGAGAGTGACATTTTCCGAACCGAATTTGGGGCCCCGTATCTCGGGGCCACTTAGTGCTAGGAACTTCAGCTTTGGATATGTTGTGGTACCAGTTCCACTTGGTTTGCATGCCAAATTTGGGGTTCCTAGCCCTAAGTGGCCCTGAGATACGGGGCCCCAAATTCGGTTCGGAAAATGAAATTTTTTGCTGCAGAAAAGTGCTTGACTCGAGTATAAGTCGAGGGGGGCACTTTCAGCACAAAAAAATGTGCTGAAAAATTCGACTTATACTCGAGTATATACGGTATAAATATTTTCTCATTTTTTGGCATCACACACATGTTAAATTCTGAACCTGAAGGTCTCAAAGCCACCATCTGACCCTATTTTTCATTCCAACACACAAATCTTGCTATGGGTGAATTTTTTTTTTTTTTTTTTTTTGAAACTTTTCTATTCAAAGTGAAATAAAATATTTTATGTATGTATGCAAAAAATGCTACCCATGTTGCAGTCTTTTGCCTGACAGCTATATTTAGTAAATCTTGGGCAGTTTGGCGCAAATGAATTTAACATGTACTTGTCATGGTGTGTGTCTGTCAATAGAGAAAAAAATGCAAATTTTCTTCAACTGAGGTTTTAGTTTTTGAGTTTTAATGGGGGGGGGGGGGGGGGGGGGAAGCATTTAGTGTTTCTGAGATGACTTCCTGTTGAATATTGGAAAGAGCTCAATTACTGTCACGGTCTTAAACCTAAGACATCTAGAATCCATTTCCAGGAATAAAACCGATGACGCAGTGAGAGTTACATGCCGCTTTGGAGTTAACTGTTTGTGCTTGCCTGGTAATGTTGCCTACTGTACAGTATATGGTTGTAGATGTGGCATTCTTTTGCTTTCAATACAAAGTTAAAAGGTCCTTTTTACAACACTCAGAAAAGAAAGAACCATCAAGGTAAAGCCTATTTATACTACTGTCAATGAAAATAAAGAAATATTTATGTGTCATCAAATAGGTGGGCAGTGGTGAAAAGGATAGGAGCGGGAGCTTTCGGCAAAAATCGTATATGTGTAACTCAAGATTAAAAAACTGAATTTAGCTCAACCACCTACTGTACAAGACAAATTCTCACAGCCCACCGTACATCTCAATAAGGCAAAAAGTTTTTAATGGTATGAAAAAGTTATAGAAAGCTACATGTAAAAGCACACATGACAAAATACATACGTTACTAAAAGAATATGACCACCTCTATGGTTGTATTGTACCAACCACTATGTTGTATCCATTTATATATAATGTCCTCCTATATAAGCACTAAGCTACTTGGAGGAAGAAACATTGATGGAATAGTAAACCCTGGTGGTTGGCAAAATTGTCCTGTGAGCTAAAGAATTTAAAGATGATCCACAAAAAACATGGATGTTGCAATAAACTCCCAACTCCAAATGAACACGGACCAATGGCAATGGTGAAATAACGACTGTGCAGTCCAGTAGGCCACCAGAGTTGATTTGTAATAGACCTGGTCAAAGATGCCCCCTCTTTCTCTGCTTCCTTACCTGTCCTGAGGTCATTCAGCTACGCCAGCACAAAGCACTGGAGAGCAGGAAGTAGCATTTTCATTGAAGGAAAAGGTTATTTGAATGCATTTTCAAACATACAGGTGTTAAATTATTTCTAAGGGCTCTGGATGAAGGTAAAAAACCTATGTGCAGCAGGCCCCCCTAATACTTGAGCCCCATCGCAATCCAATGATGTGCACAAGAGCCTCGGCTATCTGGGGACTCTCCCTCCTCATTTGCTGATGGATGGGCCACAGCTCTGTGTGTGAATGGACAGGCAGTGCAGCAACTGGGGAAGCAAGCCTACTCGGGTGCCCCCCATGGCAAGCTGCTTGCTCTGGGGAGCCCTCAGCAGGAGGGAGGGGCCTGGAGCGCCGGAAGAGGACCCGAGAAGAGGAGGGTCTGGGCTGCTCTGTACAAAACCATTACACAGAGCAGGTAAGTGTGACATGTTTATTTAAAAATAAATTGCCTTTGATATTACTTTAAGAAATATATGTGGGACTTTTAGTTGGATCTTTAAATAGATGTTGCCAGTTTAACCTCAAGAGTGGTACATTTGAGTATAGGGGAGCTGTCCAGAGACCGGCTCAATTTTTGATGCATCTATGGCCATTTCTGTTTGACAGATGTCGATCTGACAGCTGATATCTGTCGAATGGGACTGTTGGAAAACTTTTGTTGATCAGTCAGCTACATCCAATAGGTTGCAGCCTCTGATCAGTGTATTCTGATAGTAGAGGAGTCCCTCTGTCAGAATACAATGGCACAGCGAGGAAGATTCCTCCATCTGCTTTGCAGATGTGGCTGGGGGAAGCCATTGGTTTTAGCCAGCCTTAGGATGGATTCACACTGATCCTGCATGCTGCTTTAGGAAAGCGCACCAAAACCACCGGACCTAATAGTTTATTGCAAAGTGCATCTAGCCCTCACCAAAACCATGGGGACGCTTTGCTGCGGACAAAGCACAGTAGGGCAGTGTGAAGCCACCCTTACTGGCAGAATCACTAGATATATAAAAAAAAAAAAAAATGCAGCCACTACATCTAAGGAGGGGTTAGCTGTGATATAATACATTTTCGTCTTTGAATTAAGATACTTAAGGCTACATTCACACAGGCGATTTAGGCCGGTGCGATTTGTAGCAGCAGGAATCTTTAGAAATGGGGCTGGCTAGGTGTGGCCATTGGCCCCATTTTACTATGATAGGGCGCCGGGGGCCACAGGTATTCATAACTGTCCACACAGCCAGCGATTACTTGGCACACTTGGGCGTGCGTCCAGCAGCAATCACCGCAGGTAGTTACTGGCTGTGCAAAGAGCCATGAGTAGCTTCGTCTTGTTGCACCTGTTATAGTGAACAGGGCTGTCGACTGCACCTAGCCACTGCAGGAATCTGAAGATTTCTGCCGCTACGAATTGCATCACCCCAAGTTGTCGGTGTGAATGTTAAATGGTCGTTTTTCTAGCGCGTTTTTAATTACGGATGCTGGAGATCCGATTCACCCACACAGTCTTTCAGGGATTCCAGGGCTGAGCTCTCAAGTTTAGGCAAAACTGTTATGTCAGTTATGATGCATCAAATCTAAATGCTTCCTTTTAACTATGAAATACGAAACAGAACATTCCATAGCTCAACTCGCCAACCAGTCTGCCAACTGACCGAATTAACCTGTCCAACAGTCTGCGTTAAAAACAGGGGTTTAGTTAGCACGCATTTGCAAACGCATGAATAAGCTGCAAGGCCTCTTCACGGCACCCTGTGTATGCTTGCAGTCCCAACGCTACTGAATTTTATAAGCATCTCCACAATGGAAGCACATGCATTAAATGGATAGATGAGGGGCAGGTGGGCCTGGAGGTAGCCCAATCCCCCTTAAAGGAACAGGAGCACAATGGCAGCAAAGGTGTACAGTGTGTCCCCGGACCATATTTTACACCAGTAACAAACAAATGGCCCCTGCCCCCCACCTATAACTGGCCTTCACAGCAAGGAGCACATGGAAGGACTATCATATGAAAGACAAAAACAGAACATTCCATAGCTTAACTCGCCAACCAGTCTGCCAACTGACCAAAATAACCTGTCCAACAGTCTGCGTTTAAAAACAGGGGTTTAGTTCCTTTTAACTATGGCCAATATTTCCTTTTAGGGTAAAATATTACACGGAAGATGAATCAAAAACTTTACTAATCCACATTCTGGCTGTGTGTGTGTGTGTGTTTTTCCCCTTTTTTATTGGGGAACAAAAATTTAAAAAAAAAACAAATTTTTACTTGTGTATACTTATTAACAATACAGATACAAATATAAATTGCCAATACAGTATTCGATAATAATTATGTTGGAAATTTGGTAAAGGGTTATTCAATTCTTGGTGTTCTAAACAAGCCCACCCCTAATGGGTTCAAACTGTAGGCCTGCGGTGGACATCAAGTTGATCTAGAGTTATTACCATTTTAAACATTCTGGCAGTGTTTTTCTACTAGCTTATTGTAATTTGAATGTTGTCTGTCCCTCTATCCTATATACTTGATATTTTTTTTTCCCCATCTCTTTGGCTAATAATTTTTGTCGGCTAGAACAAATATGCCATGATGTCTGTAATGGCAGCAAGACTGTTTTTGCTCAGAAAAAAACATTTTGCTGTTAAAGCTGTAGCACTTAATATCTTGATTTATTTTGACTTTCAGATTTCAAATTGAAGCACTCCATTACAGATTACGCTTGGAATTAGACAAAGGATTTCCCTTCTCTCTCTACCTGTGTACAAGGAAGGAAATGGGATTAACTCACTCGTCACAGCCATAAGCAGCAGGGATAGGGTGAGTCGCCAGTTGTACTATTAAATGTTGTTCAACCACAGTATTTCATCTGTATGAAGTCTACATAATATATTGGAATGACTCACTGTATAGTCAGTCGATGTAAATTAAAGGAGTTGTAAGGCTTCACTTTTTTTTTTTTTTTTTTTTTTAAATTAACAAACATATCATACTTACGTCCACCGTGCAGCTCGTTTTTGCACACAGTGGCACTGATCCACGTCTTCTAAGGTCCATCGGCGGCTGTTTCGGCTCCTCCCTGCATCAGCTAACCCCCTCTGGGAAGCGCTCTCCCGGGGGGTTAGCTTGCGGGTGCGCTCCCGAGTCCTGTATCCGGCGTCCATAAGCCGCCGACTACAGGACTCGGTCTCGCCCCCCTGCCATCGCGGCATTGGAGTTGATTGACAGCAGCGCGAGCCAATGGCTGCTATCAATCTATCCAATGAAGAGCCGAGAAGACTGGGCCGACATCAAGCACGTTCTCGATGTAGGACTTTCGAGGGCTCAGGTAAGTAAACTGGGGGGCCTGCAATCGCCGAATGTTTTTTCACCTTTTAATGCATAGAAGGCATTAAGGTGAAAAAACATGAACCTTTACAACCCCTTTTTTTAAAAGGTGTCCATGCACAGTTTTATTAGCAAAGAAACATGCAAAACAACCAATTTGCAGGACTTCCTCAGAACATAAGAAAAATAGTGTATCAATAACTGTAGGAACACAGTGTTAAAAACCATACATAAATCATCATCCATAATTGCTTCATAGTTTTTATATATCGCAGATACCTTGCATAAATCTATTGGCACTTACAGCTCGGCTACTGTTCATTTAAAAACTAAACTCTCCAAAGCCGAGCATTGCTGGAAGTCTGATCTGGAGACTGGGGATGATGGAGAAGGGTAAAAAAAAGAGAATTACCACAGATATCCTATTCAACTATCCTAGAGTATGTCAGTGGTGTATTTAGGTTTTGTGCTGCCCTAGGCCTGACTAAACTTGTGCACCTCCTAATTTAAATATGACCCATCCCCTTTATGTCAATGTCACGCCCCTTTCTGTTTAAGACCTGCCCTGTCATCTGTAAACCACACCCCTTCCTCTTTAGGCTCCACTTTTTCCTCTTGGAGCCCCACCTCTTCTTCTCTGTACATTAAACGTGGGTACCAAGTGCAGCCCTTATCGGTGCCCATCGAGGGTCTCCAATTGTATTCTAATCATACCAAATTATGTGAGCAGACTGCAGTTCCTCTTTAAGCACCTGTTCACATCGGGCCAATTTGGCATGCGATTTGACATGTCAAATTGCATGTCAAATCGGCGGCTATTTCTGGCAATGTCCAAATAGGTGCGATGCCGACTTTGTGGCACCGCACCAATTCCCGAAAGTAGTTCCTGCACTACTTCTGGCAACTTTGGGGTGCGATTCGTATAGACATCGTTCCTGCACAGATGTCTGTCAAATTGCCCTCCGAAGTCAGACTGCATTGCCAGTTTGAAATTGTGCGAGTTCAGTTGAACTCGCACGATTTCTAACCCGCATCAGTGTGAACCTGGGCTTAATGTAGTCAGCAGGATGGGTAAAAAAAATCCAGACTGATCTATGATCAAAAATAACACTTTTTTCTTCATAAGGCAGCATTAGCCATACAGGTAGCTATGAAAGATTAACCACATATATAGACCCCTTTCACACTGCCAGCAGGCCATGTTGGTGGTAAAGTGATGCTAGTTTTAGTGGTGTTTTACCGTTGTTTTAGCAATGCTTTTCGGCCGAAAGCAGAGCGTTTTTAACCCCCGCTAGCAGCCGAAGAAAGGGTTAAATGCGCCCGAGGCACTTTGCAGGAGCTTCGGCAGCAGTGCCCATTCAAGTCAATGGGCAGGGGCGGTGGAGGAGCGGTGTATACAGCACTCCCGCACTGCCCCAAAGATGCTGCTTGCAGGACTTTTTCTAAGCGCACCGCTCCAGTGTGAAAGGACTCAGGCTCTCACACTGGGACTGCAGGGAAGGCGTTTTTCAGGCGCTATTTTCAGCCAAAAAGCGCCTGAAAAACGTCTCCAGTGTAAAAGGGGTCTTTGCAAGCAGACACCAGGTGTTAAATGCCATTGATTCCAGAAGCACCAGCCTGCAGATATTGATTGTAAATGGTTAACCATATATGTAAGCAGCAGTGTACATGTGTCCATTGATGAAGAGAAGAAAAGCACCATCCTCCCCTAGCACCAGGGACACAGAGTTTATTATCAGACAGTTGTCCCTATTTCAGATAACGGAGATAGGAGAAACAAAGTGAAAGCTGGAGCATAGATAAGCTGTGAGGTTTGTAATGAGAGACAGTGAGGAGGCTCAGTATCTTAGTTACTCTCACCTCTTCCAGGATATGCAGAATATAGCTGCCAGTTGAAGTCACAGACCGACCCTGCAGGCTTCACGTGCACCTGCTGGAATCGCAACACAGGCGGGTGAGCAGTTCGCTCCGTGTTCTCCTGTCTGTGTGAAGGAGAGCGGGGAACTGTCACCACACGCTCTGCTCTGAGATGCTGCAGCCAGCAACCTTGGCAGTGAGTGAATGGACTGACTCGGGAGGAGGGGGGGGGGGGGAGGCTTTTTTTCACAAAGTGCTGCCCTAGGCCTGGTCCTTGTCAGCCTGGGCCAAAATACACCACTGTGTGTGTGTGTGTATCTCATTGCCATCGTGATTAGGTCACACCTTCCACCCACTAAAAAGGCTAAAACCCTATATCTGCCAGGGCCTGTAGGAGCCTAACAGCCCATATAGAAAACCCCTGTAGGTCAACCACCATACTCCCATTACTTTACTCTGATCATGGGAAAAAGTGTATTCTTTCAATGACTCTCACTCTAACGTGTGCTCCTTTTTTACCCCTACCAAATTTCCTTTTAAAAGACAGACGTAAGTATCTCAGAATTCGTCCAAGGTAAAGATCTCTGAAATCTTAGTATGGCCAAGATTGCTACATTGTGTGTGTGTGTGTGTGTGTGTGTGTGTGTGTGTGTGTATTATTGAACACAAAGTGGGAGATTTACTAAAACTGGAGAGTGTAAAATCTGGTGAAACTGTGCCGTTAGAAGCTGATTGGCTACAATGCACAGCTGCGCCATATTCTGAGTGCTCGAGTTTTAGTAAATCTACCCCTAAAATGTTCAAATGCATAAATCACAAATGCAGTTGTTTGTGGTAACTTGTAGGCCAATACGTAGGGGCAGTGGCGGCTGGTGCTCAATTTTTTTTTTTGGGAGGGGGGGGTCAGGGGCAGCAAACTTGGCCCCCCCACTACTATTTTTGTGTTCTTGATGCTCATTCCACCCAGTCGACCAGCCAGCTTGGTACACTGAGTCTGTGAATGAGAAGCTGTAAATTACGTTTGGCCTACTTTGTGCCAGTACACTTAGAACTGATTAAAAAACTAGAACAAATGATCACCCTACTCTGCTAGCAGTTTGGTTCTAGATGTACTGACAGAGTAGGTGAACTGTTCATGCACAGTATACCAGAGGCGTAACTAAAACCTTCAGGGCCCCGGTGCAAGAAACCATAAAGGGCCCCCCGTGCTGGGCCCTTCCCTCCAAGCCCAGAGCCCTTCCCACTGATACTAGGAACCTTTACTCCCGTTGCGGAGCCCTTTATCACGTTTCCGCAGTGGATCCTAATGCAGGTGTTTCAAACTGGTGGCTCTCCAGCTGTTGCAAAACTACAAGCTCCATGAGGCATTGCAAGGCTGACAGTTACAAGTATGACTCTCACAGGCAGAGGCATGATTGGACTTGTAGTTCTGCCACAGCTGGAGGGCCACCAGTTTGAGACCCCTATTTTAACATGTTCTGCATGCCATCTTGGCCCCCACGGTAGTGGAACACCAGGGCCCAGTCACAAGTGTGACCTTTGCAACCCTGGTAGTTCCGTGAATAATGTCACTCAGACAGCAGACGTTCTCAATAGGGCCCCTTCTCCCGCTCTCCATCCTGAAAGCATAGCCCACAGCAGCCAGCAGGAGGGGGAAAGCTAGCATTGCTGCGGGGGAAGGGGGGGAACTGGGGAGCATAAAGGGGCAGCAGGAAACAAGTAACCTGGCTACAAGGCCGGTGTAATGTTTTTTATCTACACAGACAAAGGTGCACTTTGCCACTCCCCCCGCCACCACCATTCTCCCACCAAATCCGACACACAGTAACACACCTTTTCTTATTTCTTTATAATTACTGTGGCGCTATGGCCCTTAAATGTGAACACAACCAATTAGAAACAAATATATCATATCATATAATGTTTTGGTAACCATAATTCCCAGTGCTATAAACATTTATATAGTGTTAAACCAAAGTAATAATCTCATATCTTATAAAAATGTGGGGTATTGTGACCAAATTCCCAGTGTTGTAAACGTGATTGTCTCCAAAAATAAAATGTGTATAAAAATTAAACTGATGGTTAATAAAATCTACTCAAATGCATAACATGCTATACACCTAAATAGTTAATACAGTTCATAAAAGTGCTGGGATTTGAAATTATGATTCCAGGCCTGCAAGCATATCCAAATAAAGTGTGACTGCTCTAAAAATCTTTAAAACACTTTTCGTTATTTAAATCAGTGTCCCAATAAATAACAAATATTTCAGTCCTTAATGAAGCTTTAGCCACACCATCCAATGTTGTACTTCACCACAGTGCTCCTGCCATTGTCCAAAATAGCAGCTCACCTTAAAATCAAGCCTTTAATTACAATCAGGTCTGATGGCGCTTTAGGTACAATATAAATGGACCCCCCCCAGTAGTGTTCTCGTTAGTCCATAGGATGCACCAATCCGCCCATCATAAGAAGTAAATAAGACTCCATAGTGTAATACTGCTTTAAATTAAAACAATTTATTCAGGGCCGATCCTAGGGTCACAGACGCCTGGGTGCAGAAATATTTCTGGCGCCCCCACGTGGGCGTGGTCATCTTACCAACTCCTCCCCTTTACAAATGTTACTATGGCAACGACTCAAACACAGAGATGCTCCCCATAGTGCCAGTTCACACAGGGGCGACTTGTCAGGCGGCCTAGTCGCCCGACAAGTCGCCTCCCGTTCTGTACAATGGAACCGTTCTAATAGGAGCGACGCAAGTCGCTCCGACTTAGAAAAAGGTTCCTGTACTTCTTTTGGGGCAACTTGAGGCGACTTGCATAGACTTCTATACAGAAGTCGTTTTGCAAGTCGCCATGGATGTCGTGTGCAGGTCGCCTCGGTGAGGCGACCTGCAAGTCGTGCCGCCCCTGTGTGAACCGGGGCTAAGTCTTCATTACCCTAGGATCTTCCCATGATCTTTTAACAATAAAGAAAATACAGGAAGAGTGTACACTAATGAGACCTGGAGGGGAGTCTCTCTGATGCACACAGAGAGGGCTTCTGTTAGAGAGTCTGTTAGAAAGAGCCCCCAGACATAATATAAGAGACAGTCAGAGACTGCAATCATAGTACAGGAGATGGTCAGACTGCAGACATGTTACAAGAGATGGTCAGAGACTGCAGACATAGAACAGGAGATGGTCAGAGAATGCGGACATATTACAGGAGATGATCAGAGACTGCAGACATACTACAGGAGATGGTCAGAGACTGGAGATATAATACAGGAGATGGTCAGAGACTGCAGACATAGTACAGGAGATGGTCAGAGACTGCAGTTCCTATGGACGTCAGTAGATAATGGCCGATCGGCCCTCTCACCTGACCCAGCGATACAGCAACAACAGTTCCTCTAATCAGGAGTCAGCTCACTCTGAATTGCCCGTGGCGAGTCCGCTGAGTAGCACCCAGATCTGTATTCCTGTAATGACTCCATTCCTTTCTCCACCAGGGATGGCGCCAGGCTGTGTGGCTTTCCCTCTGGTGGCGCAGGGCAGCGGGGTTCTCTCTCTGATGGTGTTCCCTCAGCACTGTCCTCTCCCTCTGAAGTCCTGGGTGTACTTCCCTGAAAGCTTTCCCCGACTCCTGGCTCTCTCTCTCCCATTCAGCTGAGCATGCTGTGTGGGCTGCAGTTTCTGTGTTACAGTGGGGCTGCCAGTCCTCGGGACTACATGTCCCACAATCCTCCTCTTTGCTCCTTTTTTTTTTCTTCCCTGGCCAATATGAAGGCGGGGGGAAGAAACATAGTGCGCCGCTCACTAGTACAGCCGCGTGCGCGCGAAGAGGAGAGGGAGAGGGGTGTCACCTGGTGCGGTAAAACATGGTATCACCCCCCTCCACCAACTATAGTCGCCCCTCAGTACAGATCCCCCTCCACTAAGTATAGACCCCCCTCCGTCAGTGCAGACCCCCCACTAAGTATAAACCCCTCCTCCAGTATAGACTCCCCATCAGTATAGACCCCCCCAGGACAAAACACCCCCCTCTATCAGTATAGACCCCCCTCAGGACAAACCGAACACCCCTCCATTAGTACAGACCCCCCTCAGGACAACCACCCCCCTCCATTAGTGCAGACCCCCCTCAGGACAAACCACCCCCCTCCATTAGTACAAAACCATCCCCCTCCATTAGTACAGACCCCCTAAAACAAACCACCCACTCCATTAGTACAGACCTCTCTAAAACAAACCACCCCCCCCTCCATTAGTACAGACCCCCCAGAACAAACCACCCCCTCCATTAGTACAGACCCCCCAGAACAAACCACCCCCTCCATTAGTACAGACCCCCCAGAACAAACCACCCCCTCCATTAGTACAGACCCCCGGACAAACCACCCCCCCTCCATTAGTACAGACCCCCAGGACAAACCACCCCCTCCATTAGTACAGACCCCCGGGACAAACCACCCCCTCTCCATTAGTTCAGACCCCCCGGACAAACCACCCCCCCTCCATTAGTACAGACCCACCAGGACAAACCACCCCCCTTCATTAGTACAGACCCCCCAGAACAAACCACCCCCCTCCATTAGTACAGACCCCCCCGGACAAACCACCCCCCTCCATTAGTACAGACCCCCCCAAGACAAACCACCCCCCCTCCATTAGTATAGACCCCCCAGGACAACCCCCCTTCATTAGTATAGACCCCCCAGGACAACCCCCCCTTCATTAGAATAGACCCCCCAAGACAAACCACCCCCCCTCCATTAGTACAGACCCCCAGGACAAACCACCCCCTCGATTAGTACAGGCCCCCAGGACAAACCACCCCCTCGATTAGTACAGACCCCCAGGACAAACCACCCCCCTCCATTAGTATAGACCCCCCAGGACAACCCCCCTTCATTAGTATAGACCCCCCCAGGACAACCCCCCCTTCATTAGTATAGACCCCCCAGGACAACCCCCCTTCATTAGTATAGACCCCCCCAGGACAACCCCCCCTTCATTAGAATAGACCCCCCCAGGACAAACCCCCCCCTTCATTAGTATAGACCCCCCCAGGACAACCCCCCCTTCATTAGTATAGACCCCCCCAGGACAAACCCCCCCTCCATTAGTATAGACCGCTGACAAAGCAGCCCCCCCTCCATTGAGCTAATTAAAAAACACCCGGGCGGCAGCTGGAGAGGAGAGGACAGTGTACAGCCGCGCCGCCCGGGTGGAGAACTGAGCGTGTCAGGCTTGGGCAGCAGGCGGGAGTTACACAGGCGGAGAAGAGCTGGAACACGTCGGGAACGGACCGCCCCCCCCCGTGACGTCACTGCGCGGCTGGTCTCTCTGCACACAGAGACACAGCCGCTACGATCTGTGGCTCGTTCCGCTCTCCTGGCTGAGCTTAGGCAAGAGACAGCGGCGGCTGCGGTGACCGGCGGAAAGAGCCGCCGACATGGAGAGGAGGAGGAGGGAGGGGAGCACTCTGGCGCTTCAGCGCCCCCACCTCTGTGGCGCCCGGGTGCACTGCACCCCGTGCACCCCGGCCAGAACCGGCCCTGAATTTATTTCATCAATAAACACTCACATTTAAATTGCACTCAAACGAGTGTAGGAGCTCATTAAAACCGCCTACAGCAGCGTGTCTCCCGATCGTAAACCATCTATGGCATAGAATGTGCAGGTTACCAGACGGGAGTGGCCACAGGGTACGGTGCAATTCTCTTACCTTAAGCCAGCAGCAGGAACAGCTTGGAGGCAGAAGCGGGAGCCAGAGCCAGGGGCGGGGAGCGCCTGGAGCGAAGCTGGGAGGCTGAACTGGCGATCCTAGCTGACTGCTCCTTACATGGCATCGTGGCTCATGTCATGTCTTCCGGAAACACTTAGCACCTGGCTGGACAGGACGGGCAGCAGATAGCAGGAGTTTCAGCGGCTGCAGAAGCTAAGAGGAAATAGAGGGGATCGCTTCTTCTCTATGCCGCCCATCCTATCCAAGTGTAGACAAATGTGACAGGAGTGCCACGCAGGCCCCCTGCAGCATGGGGCCGGGTCGCAGTTGCGACTACTGCGACCCCTATAGTTACGCCACTGCAGTATACTATTCCACCAACAATGCACAAACTGTTCTGGGGCAGCAACAATGATGTGCAGGTGGCAGTAAGCCTCCCTAGGCCAGGAGCTATGTTAGTAATGCAAATATCCAGCCCTATTTATACTTTTGCAGCTACTATTGAACTTGTTGGGATATTCTGTTCCAAAATTATGCCTCTACTTTTGGATTGCATCTGTGTGAATTTGTGACCTAAGTCTAACAGCATTTATGAGGTCAGGTACTGATATTGGGCAAAAAACTGGCTCAAAATTGATATTCCAGTCCTTCCCAAAGGTGTTTTAACAAGGTTGAGGTCAGTGCTCCGTGCAGGCCATGTTATGGAGCTTGCTTTATGGAGCTACAGTCATGCTGGAACAGAAAATGTGCTTTCTCAAAGTGTTGCCACAAGGTTGGAAGCTTACAATTGCCTAAAATGTTTTTGTGTTGTAGCATTACCAGTATCCTTCACAGGAACTCAATGGGTTGAAGGATTATTCACATACATTTGCCTATAAAATGGCAATGATTGGGTGTTCTCAAAATTTTGGCCACATATAGTTACATAGGTTGAAAAAAGTCCATCCAGTTCAACCCATAAAAGGGTGGAAAAGAGAAAAATCATAGAATCCCATATACACAATCCTATACCACAGTTGATCCAGAGGAAGGCAAAAAAACCCCAGCAAAGCATGATCCAATTTGCTCTAGCTGGGGAAAAAATTCCATCCTGATCCCCTGAGAGACAATCGGATATTCCCTGGATCAACTTTACCTATAAAGGTTAGTATCCAATTATATTATGTACATTTAGGAAAAAAAAATCTAGGCCTTTTTGAAGGCAAGCTACTGAGCTACAGCCATACAGGCCAGAAAAGTGAGGGTTCTAGTATGAGACCTTTGGTCTACACTAAGATTCCCAAATAAACAGCATTCTGGAGTTATTGAAACCTCATGTTTTTATCATTTCTGACAACAATGAAATAATATTTGGTTCTAGAAATATCAGGACATCCTCCATTCATTCGACTTCAGCCTTTAGCAGTCTGTACTAGCCTTCCTCCCCATCTTTTATAGTTAGGTTAGAGTAAGATGAACTTGGTGACTAATGTAAAGTTGAGAAAATATTTGTTTACAGCAGCAATGAAAAATATGTATAAAGTGCAAATTTCATTTTTGATCCAATTTGTGCATAGCAGTTTTTTCGTGTTTTTTTTATTTTTTTTTTTATTTTTTTTTATTTTGGTATGTGATAGTGTAATATGAATGTAGGAAGTTAGCAGTATGTGAAAGAAAGATACGTTTCAGACATTAGATAATGGATTAAATATTTATGATCCATCTATGAATATATTTAGCTGCAGACAGAAGTCACATCTTGGTCAGGCTGAAGAATCTCACTGCCCAATAAAGTACTGTAAAACAGTGATCACTGGTATGTGCAGTTACAGTGGTCCTGGCATGAGGCCAAAGAGGATTTTTGTATTGTCCCTATTCTATACCTTACAGGAAAAAAAGTACCACCCATTCATAAAGTGGTATTAAATCCGAAATGGAATATTTATTATATTGAAGCTTACTAATTCTTAGATGTAATGGCTCCATTCACACTTTGCAATCGCATGCAGAACCGCTGCGCGATGCCTGTTTGGGTGCCGTTATCCTCTAATGGCTCCCCAAACGCAATATGATTCTGCTGCGATTTTCACGTGGCAAAACACACCTTTAAAAATCGCGTGATGCTTGTTGCCCAAAAAGGAGCAGGCACCTATTTTTAGGTAACAAACGTGCATAGGACAGCCCATTCAATTGAATGGCCTGGCCTCATTTGATATGCAGAATCATGTGAGAATGCAGCACTTTAGTGGGTTGAGACAAACTATTTACCACTGATGGGTGCTTACAATAATCGGATTTTATTTATGCAAAACCTTTTATCCCAAAAGAAAAAAAAACTGTTGCTGTAACTGCAGTGTGAGCTGGACTTTGTTTTAATTTGTTAGTGTATCATAATCTGCTAGAACATCTTACACTCCCCTCCCCCCGGATTCACAACGCTGCTGTCCAAAGGTGCCCCCCTGTGCTCTTTCATCCAGAGTGGGGGCACTCTAATACAGGAGGTGTGTTACTAGCCAGATCACCAGGTGAAAACAGTGGGGGGAGCCTAAAAAAAAATCAAAACCAGTGCAGCCACCACATCTATTTGGTAAGTGCCAATATATTAAAGTTTTCGTTTTGGGTTTAATACCACTTTAACCAATCACACTTGATTAGAAAAGAAAAATTCTAATAAAGAATGTATATTGACTGTTTAATGAGGTACTGTATACTTTTAGAAGTGTGGTCTTTGTTAAACATGGTTTTTCTTGCTTTAATTGGTGAACTGTTAGACTTTAGAACCACTTTAACTTTTACAAGGGCCGCATTGAATATTTTACAAAGATTTTGTATCCGTTTTATAAATCGATGACTAGTAGATAATTGCATATATTTTGTCTGAATCTTTTTTGGAATCCACATGAAATGATTCAAAGTAAAAAAAAATGACTTGTGCTTGCCAATAAGCAAATTCCCCCATACACCGGGGTCCACATCAGAGCTCCCCTTACATCAGAGTCTCCATCGGGGTCCCTCCTTATATTGGGGTCCTCATCGGCAGACACCAGCTGATCTGGATCATCAGTCTGTGGCTGTGCACATCAGCTGCGAGCTGGATAAAACCTTGTAGTGGGTCGGATGTGTTTTGTTCAGAGATTCACATACTGTACATGATCGGATAACTACATCTGGTCATAAATGTGGATTATGTATTTGTCTCTTTCAGATGATTTGGAAGTTTATCTGAGTTCAGGACCACCAGCGTGGTTCACATTTTGGTTATATACCTGCACATTTTATTTATTTTTTTTTTTTTTAATATGGTCTTTATACCGAATTAATTAATTCTGATCTGGGTTGGTCAGCCCATTATGTTAGCATGACATGTAGCAAAGTCTGATGGCTCCATAAGTGACCTCATAGGATAGCTGATTTCTGATTGGAGCATCAGTATTCTAAACCTAAAATTGGGGAATGCGGTCTTAGTTTTAGGCTTCGTGTACAGACTTTCCCTTTTTTTTTTTTTTTTTTTTTTTTTTTTACAGGTTCCCTTTTTAAATTCGGAATCCACATTATATACTGATGTATTCCTGGTGTCTAACCTTGGTAGCAATATAAAGCTGAATGTAGTAGTTAGGAGCTTGATTGGTTCCCTGTTGTCTAAAGGAAATTCAAATTATAAAGCAGCTCCTCTTTCCGTGACACCCACTTATAATCACAAATAAAGTCTTTCTTCAGTAAAGTCCTTACTTCAAAGTAAAAATCACTTGTCACCTGTTTAACACTGATGTTGAAACATGTCCAGAACAAGAAAGCAGTCAAGCCATGAAGCACCTCTTTGATTTTGTGCTGTTTAAAAGGCCATCATGGACTTCTGGCAGTACTTTGAAGGGTGTAATTTCTGTAGTTTAACCCTTTGTGTCAGGCCCTGCTCTAATAATTTGGATAATATTTTGGATAAAAATACACTAGCATTATTATAAGCAAAAACATTACTTACAAAATTCCTACTAAATATTTAAGATGAAACTGTAAATGCATACATACCGTTAATATTTGTACATTTAATATTTTTTTTGCAATGCAAAACTGTAAATGAGCAATTTTTCTAGAGGTTGGTTTCACACTTATGCCCTGTGGTTAATGCCAGATCGCGATGCCATGTGTGGGGATGGAAAGGAGCAGGAAGGTTTGTTAGGTGTGTGTTTGTTTTTTTTGGGCAATATTTTTTATTGTCACAAAATTGAAGTCAATGTAGATATGTATTTTATGCAACATAAACCATATCATAAAATTCATATTTTTAGGGCCAGTTCACACCAGATGCAGTTCTGTGCGCTTTTTTTCTGCACTAAAAATGCATGCACAGTGTTTTCCATGTATTCCTATGGCTCTAGTTGACACCATGCAGTCAGTTTCCGGTGCAGAAACTGACTGGAAACTGACTGCATGGTGTGAACTAGAGCCATTGGAATACATGGAAAACACTGTGCATGCATTTTTAGTGCAGAAAAAAAGCGCACAGAACTGAACAGAACTGCGTCTTGTGTACTAGCACTGAAAGTTGCAGTTGCAGGTACATTCAGATCTTGGCAACCAGGTTATAGAGGTGTAATAGATGTCATCAATGTCTTGAGGGTTTTGTTAAAACTTTATACAGACCAGGGCAAACTGCTCAGAAAAGTATTATGATACCTCAGACAAAAGTTAAAGTGTTACTAAACCCAGTAATATGAAAATAGTTCATCAACCCACCCCGCAGTGCCCACAGCTTATAAATCTTTTTACAATAAAATACTGCCACTGTATACCATTTTAGCTGATCTGTATACCATGGTCATGTGATAAACTGCAGGGTTTGCCTGAGTGCTGTGTGTTCAGGTAGGAGGAGATTTCCACTACAGCCTGTGTCCTCATGCTGTTATGAGAGGTGGATCATCAATGAATCAAGATGTGCCGTCCCACCCATTGGAATTTTTTTTTTTTAGTTACTGGGCATGGAGGAGGGAGGGACTGGGCTATCATTTAGGATCTGTATACACGCCCAAATGTGTTATGCGAATGTCATGTGACCTGGCTAGATCTGATCAACCAGGAAATGTTCTCTCCAGCAAGAGAGACCAAACTGAGCATGTGCAGAAGGACTACTTTGACTGTGTCTTATCTGGCCTTGCCCAGAGTGACCCTGCAGGAGGAGGAGGAGGAGGATCTGTTCATACAGGATCAAAGAGCCTTTTTACACTATATATACATATATATATATATATATATATATATATATATATATATATATATATATATATATATATATATATATATATATATATATATATATATATATATATATATATATATATATATATAATGTAGAACTGGTAAACATCAGACAAGTTTACAGATCCTCTGCTCACCGTCCTCAATCCTCCCTGCTCTCTACAGCTGCCACTCAGTCCTCCCTGTGGTGTGCTGGAAGTTGGAGGGCACAGTGTGGGGCGGCAGGAGTGGTCACATTTTTAGGAATGGCTGCGATCAGCAGCTTATCAGCTGCTGATCACAAGTATTCATTTAATCAATAGTCTAGGGCAGCGGTCCAACCTTTTTGGCACCGGGGACCGGCTGTGTGCAAGAAAATTGTGCCAAGGGGCGGGGGGGGGGGGGTGTAAGCGATTTTTGTTTTTTCTTCGGGCAATTTTTCAGGGCAATGGCTGGTGTTAGTGCTTCAATCATCCCGGCACCATGGTTGGTATGGTGTCAGAATGATTGAAACACATTATTTCTATCATTACATTGTAATCTAAAATAAAATGGTTCAACTCACCATAATGCAGAATCATTGGGAGCCTTAAGCGTGTCACTTGCCACCATCGCTTGTCACTTGCCACTATCCCTGCCACCAGATGGGGATGTCACTTGTCACGCTGCCTGCTAGCATCATGAATTCATTTACATGTAAAATCAATCTCCCCCCAGCATTGCAGCGTACTTGCAGCCAGGTACAACGCTGTCAGCCTCTCCTCAGTGCGGGTACAGCTGCAGGTAAAACACAGGCACATGCGAGGGAGATGAGAGTGAGGGCGGTGAGAGATGACGTCATTCTCTCTCTTCTGGGTTGCGGCTGCAGCTCTGTGTAGAGCAGCCTTCGTGGCCCTGTAAGTAAGGGCGGAACAGCGGTGCGGGCAATGAGAGATGATGTCATCTCTCTCCCCCACTGCCGCACCGCTGACATTACTTGTCTCCTCCACAGCCCGGCAGCAGAGGCGCCACGGCCCGGCAGCAGAGGCGCCACGGCCCGGTGTTGGGCCGCGGCCAAGAGGTTGGGGACCTCTGGTCTAGGGGACCCTTCTGCCATAAGTACAGTGCCTTGAAAAAGTATTCATACCCCCTTGAAATTTTACAAATTTTTCATGTTATAACCAAATATGTAAACACATAGTGTTTTTTGCTTTTAGACCAAAAAGTTAAATTTTGGTGTTATCTGACCAGAGCACCTTCCTCCACATGTTTGCTGTGTCCCCCCCACATGGCTTCTCGCAAACTGCAACCGAGACTTCTTATGGTTTTCTTTCAACAATGGCTTTCTTCTTGCTACTCTTCCATAAAGGCCAGATTTGTGAAGTGCACGACTAATAGTTGTCTTGTGGACAGATTCTCCCACCTGAGCTGTGGCTCTCTGCAGCTCCTCCAGAGTTACCATGGGCCTCTTGGCTGCTTCTCTGATTAATGCTCTCCTTGCCCGGCCTGTTAGTTTAGGTGGACGGCCATGTCTTGGTAGGTTTGCAGTTGTGCCATACTCTTTCCATTTTCGGATGATGGTTTGAACAGTGCTCCATGAGATGTTCAAAGCTTTGGATATTTGTTTTAAAATCTAACACTACTTTACACTTCTCCACAATTTTTATACCTGACCTGTCTGGTGTGTTCTTTGGCCTTCATGATGCTTTTTGTTCACTAAGGTTCTCTAACAAACCTCTGAGGGCTTAACAGAACCGCTACATTTATACTGAGATTAAATTACACACAGGTGGACTCTATTTACTAATTAGGTGGCTTCTGAAGGCAATTGGTTCCACTAGATTTTAGTTAGGGGTATCAGAGTAAAGGGGGCTGAATACAAATGCACGCCACACTTTTCGCATATTTATTTGTAAAAAAAAATGTGAAAATCCTTTTCCTTTCTCTTCACAATTATGTGCCACTTTGTGTTGGTCTATCATATAAAATCCCAATAAAATACATTCACGTTTTTTGGTTGTAACATGACAAAATGTGGAAAATTTCAAGGGATATGAATACTTTTTCAAGGCCCTGTACATGGTTGCCAAAGCAGAAGGGACTGCAGCCAATGTAAGGCTTAACTGTGGCAGCAAAACGGGTTAATATCACAGTTCTGATGGCCTTTCATAGATCCAGTACAGTTAAGCTGGGTACACAGTGTTTTTTTTTTTTTTTTTTGTTTTCCTAATCAGAACAGACAGCATTATAACCACCCTATCTGGCCAGCTTTAGCCACATTTATTGTAATATGGCTGATGAGGTTGGTAGCCTTCCTGTAAATGCCTACACTTTATATCTTGGCTGTTTTTGGCAGTCATTTTGTTGACTAATCATTTCACTTGAATCCTTGTTGTCAATGTTTTTCCAAGAGCTAAAATAAGTACAATGTTCACTTCCAATACCTAATCACATGCAATGGAAATATTAAACATGATGCTTTCTTGCAGATGATTGGATGACCAAAGTGAACACGGCTTTACTTTATTTACTAAGCATAATGCACAGTCTTTGCTCCTTCAGTACATCAACGCTATTGTCTTTTGTGATTAGCACTTCACTCTGCAGAAAGGAGCAGCTTTTTTCCCATATTTGGTGCTCTTAAGCCATCGTTTCAAATAAACAGCAATGGTTTTAGACACAGTGCCACGTTGGTCTGTGTAATTGACTACCCCCTCCCCTCCAATTCCGTAATGGCATTCCACATCTTGTCTAGCTGTCCGTATTCTGTGTTGATTTAGCCCTGGTCACAGTTGCTGACATCAGCTATTATGTCATAAAACCGCATTGGCATGCTTTTTGTCCTCTAAACACAGGCAGAATGCTTTCTATGGTTTGTTTAACCGGCCAGCCTCTGATAAACTAGTGATGCACTTACTCTATGCAATCTAATTTGTGGTTTGTTTACTTGCTTGTTGAGAAGCCTGTTTTCTTTTGCATTAGGTGTGCTCAGAATGCTAATAAGGCTTGTGTTATATACACTTTGAGAACCTGGACAGAACCATGATGCATTCTCAGAACAGTGCATGGAGTACCTACCTTGCCTACCTACCTTGCCTATCCTTGAGTGAAGGAGTTCTGGTAATGCGTTGGTGTGTTGCGTCAGAAGTGTGTGGGAGCCATTATTTGCTTCTATTCAGTTTGTCTCTTTCTTTTATCCCTGTTCTTTAACCCAGCCATTTATCTTCTGGTGATGCGTGTTTTGTAATTGTAGGTTTATTTTCAGCTGTGACGACAGAACATTGTGTACATTGATGGTTGTAGATCTTTTTTGTCTTGGCAGAATATTTCTAAACGGGAAATGTTATGCATATTATTTTCTTATAGTAGTTAAAGAAAAAAAAAAGGAATATAAGGAGTATGATGTGCCAGAATTAAAAAAAAAAAAAAAAAAAAAAAAAAAAAAAAAAAAAAAAATATATATATATATATATATATATATATATATATATTTATTATTATATTATTTATATTATTTTATTTTGTTAAAGGATAAATTCACTTTTTTTAAAAGAAGAAATAAATACACAGATCCCTGGTACCATGCATGTCTCCCGCAGATCTGTCAGTGTATTTGTGTACTCATACGGACAAGCAGATACAATGACAGGAAGAATCAATGAACCACCTCAGGGCTCCACAAGCTGTCCAAACCTAGGAGACATGAAGCATATATGTTGGACATGCTGTAAGGTTCAACAACTGTGGATAAGGGTCTATAACATGGTCGATTTGGTGTTGCATATAAACCTGCGAAAAGATCCCTGGGAGGCACTATCTAAACTGATAGAAGGCGCTACCAAATGAGAGCATAATCTAGTGGCCCATATATTTTTGGCCACGAAACAGATGATTGCAAAAGCTTGGAAAACGCTGATTCTCAACTTTGATGTGAAAAATCGGGTGCACGGTACCCTGGTGAATGAGAAACTGACAATATTATGAAATGATCAATGATATTAACCGACAGCCTTGGCTAGATTACTTCCCATCAGCACAACCACCTACGTGTTTCCTAGAACTGTAATCCAACACGGCGAGTTAAAAGAAGTATGGGTTTGCCTTTTTTTTCCATATTTGTACTTACCTAGGTGGGTGTGGCATCAGTCCGATGCTGCATCTATCCCTGGTGTATCTGCACAGCAATGTTCGATGGCTCAGGTTCTCTCAGCTCCCCGAGAGGAGAGCTGCTGACTGTCAATCAGCAGCTCTTCTGCTCTGCTCCTCCACGCTCATTGGAGTGCTGAGCTGTGGAGGGGTGGCTCGCTGAGAGGCTGAGACTGCTATCAGTCCAGGCACCTGCTGGATCCAGACTGATGACATGGTGCCTGGACTGATTCCAGGGTCGTCAGCAGAGAGTGGACTTCAGAAAATGGGTCAAAGGAGTGCAAAACAAATTACACTCCTGTGACCCTTAGGAGAAGCCCAGCCAAACGAGCCCAGGCTGGATTTCTCCTTTTTAATATACCCTTAATGAACCTCCAGGACAGAGATGGACTCCCCATCTTCTTCTTTCTTCTTCTTCTTTCTTCTTCTTTCTTCTTCTGTGCCTTTTTTGCCCATAAGCAAGAGTTAGTTCAAGGGCCCCACATCTCTAGGCAGGGCTCTGACAATTACCGGTATAATATTGCTTGGGACCAATGGTCCTTCATTTTTACATCACGGTTTAATGTTCTGTATCTGCAGAGAGAAAAACTCCTCCCTCAATTTGTTTATATTTTTTGCATAATTTTGTCTATTTTTCTTGTCGTCATTTCTTAAAAAAAAAAAAAAAAAAAATCATTTGAAAGAACTGCAAGCCGTCATCCGCAAAGGGTGTCGGGGACTTGTAGTTCATTTATACTCAGAGTTGTGTGGATGAAGCTTCTTCCCGTACTGGTCTCGCAAGTGGGGGGTGGGGGAATGGGGTGATCGAGCTGTGGCTGCAGCATTGGGAACATGTTAAAATGGGTGGAACTTGTAACATGTTCCCAAAGGTGAACTTTTCCTTTTTAAATGTGAAATTTGCATATGAATGCTCCACATCAGCCCTTGTGCAGTTAACAGGTGGCAAGCGTGAACCTGGTACACTCCGGGATTCCAGAGTACTGGTTTCCTATGAAGCTGAGTCCACAGACCTAGTAGAATGATTTACACATGCAATCGGCTGAAAGACTCACTCGCCTCATCCTCTCCAACCAAAGACCTTTTTACATAAATTGTAATTGAGCTGTTTTTCTTATTTACATTTTTGATAGAATGCGAGGTTCAAACCCCTGTCATGTGTTTGTTTGTTTTTTTTTATTATTGACTGTCACGGCTGGGGTGTGTGTGGTGTGTGTGTGTGTGTGTGTGTGCGTGCGTGTGTGTTTGTTTTTTTTTTTTTTTTTTTCCTGCACTAAGCGGAAATTTTCCATTGGGGACATGTTTTTGTGACAGAAGGTTAAAAGGATGCATCTTCTTGCTTTAGGGATCTAATCTCACTTCCCACTACATCTCTGGGACAGAAAGTGAAAAGTAATATCCCCTATGTGACAGACAGAAAGAAAAATAAACCGATGGAATCTTAACTACTTCAGCCCTGGAAGGTTTTACCCCCTTAATGACCAGGCCATGTTTTGCGATACGGCACTGCTTTACTTTAACTGACAAATTGCATGGTCGTGCAACGTTGTACCCAAATAAAATTTTTTTTTTTTTGTTTTTTTACCCACAAATGGAGCTTTCTTTTGGTGGTATTTGAACACCTCCTGCGGTTTTTATTTTTTGCGCAAAAAACTATTTTGAAAAAAAAAAAAAAACAATTTTTTTACTTTTCTGCTATAATACATATCTAATGTTTTTTTAAAAAAATAATCAAATGTCTTCATCAATTTAGGCTAATATGTATTCTGCTACATATTTTTGGTAAAAAAAATCCCAATATCGTATATTGATTGGTTTGCGCAAAAGTTATAGTATCTACAAAGTAGGGGATATTTTTATGGCTTATTTATTTTTTACTTGTAATGGCAGTCATCAGGGGTTTTTAGAGGGATTGTGACATTACGGCAGACAGATCGGAACCCTAGCTGACATATTTTTTTTTTTGGGAACCAGCGTACTTACAGCAGTAAAAATATGCACTGACACAGTATATATGACACTGGCAGGGAAGGGGCTAAATTCAAGGGCAATCAAAGGGTTAACAGTGTTCCCTCAGTGTGTTTCAAACTGTGTGTGGGGGGGGGGGGGGATGGGCTCACTGCATGGACACTCTGGCCTGTGTTTCTGATTAGCAGGAGCCCTATATCGGAGTGTCCACGCCTGAGAGCACAGCGGTCTGCTTGTTTACATCGGCAAACCGCTGTTCTATCCCTGCGGGGAGCCATCACGGGTGGCCGGCGGACATCGCGTCCACTGGGCCCACTGATTGGCTCCCCCTGTGGCTAATCAGCGCACGATCGCAGCTCCAGCGGCGCGCACCTCCTAGTGGCTATGGACAAAATCATGTACAGGTATGTGATTTTGTGCAGTAGAGAAGCACTGCCGCAGTATATGTACAGCAGCCGGTCAGGAAGTGGTTAAAGGACATTTCCACTTTTAAAGTCAGATTTGAGAAAACCCTACTAGGTTTGTGTCCCATTCACATAGCATACCTAAAATGAACAATAAAGAAAATTACTTTTTTTTTTTTTTTTTTTTTTTTTTTTTTTTTAGATGTTTCTGGGGCAAAGGCCTCATTGCTGACTGCAAAAAGTTCTGAGTGTCTCTCTCCACCCAGACTGAGCTATAACCCTTTGATTGGACAGACATACAAGTTCATTTTACTAAAGCTGGAGAGTGCAAAATCTGGTACAGTTGTTCATGGTAGCCAATGGGCTCATAAATTCAGCTTGTTCAATTAAACTTTGACGAAAAAAAATCCTGGAAGCTGATTGGTTTCCATGCAGAACTGAACCAGATTTTGCACTCTTCAGTTTTAGTAAATCATCCCCAGTGTCTGTCTAGTTTACAACTGATGATGGACATCTGCTGGCGCAGTACAGACATGGTTAACCACTCACCGACCGGGCCATTGCCGAAAGACGGCAGCAGCGCGGTCAGGTAGTTCTGGGTGGACGTCATCCCAGAATCCTGCTCTCGCGCACCCGAGAACTTCCGTGACCGCCAGGTCCAGAGGACCCGGCGCATCACGGTAAACGGCCGCTGATCGCAGCCGTTTACCATGTGATCTCTCTGTCAAATGACGGATTTTCACTTGTCAACAAACCGATCGGTACAGTGCGGGGGGAGAGGGGGAGGGATCGGATGGCAGCACCGCTGTGGGCTGCAAGTGTAGTGCCCACAGCGGCGCCCAGTGACAATTGCAGTCACATCCATCCCTCCATGCTCGGCCATCCCTGCAATATGCCCTGCACTACTCTGCAATATGCCCTGCACTACTCTGCAATATGCCCTGCAATACTCTGCAATATACCCGGCAATACTCTGCAATATACCCGGCAATACTCTGCAATATGCCCTGCACTACTCTGCAATATGCCCTGCACTACTCTGCAATATGCCCTGCACTACTCTGCAATATACCCGGCAATACTCTGCAATATACCCGGCAATACTCTGCAATATACCCGGCAATACTCTGCAATATACCCGGCAATACTCTGCAATATACCCGGCAATACTCTGCAATATACCCGGCAATACTCTGCAATATACCCGGCAATATACCCTGCAATATACCCGGCAATACTCTGCAATATACCCGGCAATACTCTGCAATATACCCGGCAATACTCTGCAATACCCCGCAATTTTTAACCAGTTCCCGCCCGCCGTCATATGACATCCTTGACTTTGAGCGGGGATATCTGAATAATGGGTGCAGCTACAGGCATCATTCAGATATCAGCTTTTTCAGCCGGCGATTTCCTACACCATAAGAATGATCATAGCGGCTGTTCCACTGCTTGATCATTCTTATGGGAGGCGAGAAGGGACGCCCCCCCCTTCCCGCCACCCTCCGGTGCTTCTACCGACCCACCTCTACGATCGAAGCCAGGATCCTTTTTTTTTTTTTTATTTCTGGCTTCCCAGCCTAGAGGTGAGATGTGGGGTCTTGTTGACCCCATATCTCACTATAAAGAGGACCTGTCATGCCATATTCCTATTACAAGGATGTTTACATTCCTTGTAATAGAAATAAAAGTGATCAAAAATTTTTTGGGTGGGAAAAAAGTGTCAAACTAAAATAAAGTAAAATGAACAATAAACAAAAAAAATTTTTTAAAGCGCCCCTGTCCGTGTGCTCGCATGCAGAAGCGAACACATAAGCAAGTCCCATCCACATATGAAAACTGTGTTCAAACCACACATGTGAGGTATCACTGCGAACGTTAGAGTGAGAGCAATAATTTTGGCCCTAGACCTCCTCTGTAACTCAAAACATGTAACCAGTAAAAAATTTTAAAGCGTCACCTATGGAGATTTTTAAGTAGCGAAGTTTGGCACCATTCCACGAGCGTGTGCCATTTTGAAGGGTGACATGTTGGGTATCTATTTACTCGGCGTAACTTTATCTTTCACATTATGCAAAAACATTGGGCTAACTTTACTGTTTTTTTTTTTTTAAAAGCACAAAACTGTTTTTTTTCCCCCCAAAAAAAACGCGTTCGAAAAATTGCTGCGCAAATACCGTGCTAGATAAAAAGTTGCAACAACCGCCATTGTATTCTCTAGGGTCTTTGCTAAAAAAAAATATATATAATATTTTGGGGTTCTATGTAATTTTCTAGCAAATAAATGATTATTTTTACATGTAGGAGAGAAATGTCAGAATTAGCCTGGGTGCTCCAGAACGCCTGAAGGTGCTCCCTGCATGTTGGGCCTCTGTTTGTGGCCACACTATGTAAAAGTCTCACACGTGGTATCGCCATACTCGGGAGTAATAGCAGAATGTGTTTTTGGGGTGTAATTTGTTTTATGCATATGCTGTGTGTGAGAAATAACCTTCTAATATGACAATTTTGTGAAAAAAAAATAAATCTTGATTTTTGCAAAGAATTGTGGGAAAAGATGACAATTTCAAAAAAACTCACCATGCATCTTTTCAAATACCTCTTTCCAAAAGGGGGTCATTTTGGGGGTATTTGTACTTTTCTGGCATGCTAGGGTCTCAAGAAATGAGATAGGCCGTCAGTACTTCAGGTGTGATCAATTTTCAGATATTGGCACCATAGCTTTTGGACTCTCTGAGACCCCATTCACACAGGGGCAACACGACTTGCAGGTCGCCTCAGCGAGGCGACCTGCAAACGACTGCCCGGGCGACTTGCAAAACGACTTCTGTATAGAAGTCTATGCAAGTCGCCCCAAGTCGCCCCCGAAGTCGTACAGGAACCTTTTTCTAAGTCGGAGCGACTTGCGTCGCTCCCCTTAGAACGGTTCCATAGCACAGAATGGGAGGCGACTTGTCAGGCGACTAGGTCGCCTGACAAGTCTTCCCTGGGCTTAACATTCACAAAGACCAAATAATCTATACCAAGTTGTACTTATTTTTACCAAAGATATGTAGCAGTATAAATTTTGGCCAAAATTTACGAAGAAAAATTACTAATTTGCTAAATTTTATAACAGCAACAAAGAAAAATTCATTTTTTTACCAAATTTTCAGTCTTTTTTTTCTTTTTATAGCGCAAAAAATAAAAAACCCAACGGTAATTAAATACCACCAAAAGAAAGCTCTATTTGTGTGAAAAAAAGGACAAAAATTTCATATGGGTACAGTGTTGCATGACTGAGTGAGTAATTGTCATTCAAAATGTGAGAGCACCGAAAGCTGAAAATTGGTCTGGTTAGGAAGGGGGTTTAAGTGCCCAGTGGTCAAGTGGTTAATTATGGTACACATTTTTTTTTTTTTTTACTAGTGAGGGGGGTGATCAGCGATTTTTATCGTGGTTGCGGCGGTATAACTGTGGCAGCAGTTTGGAAAGGGGTTAAAGCCTCATACACACGGGCCGCTTGTTGGGAGACACAGGCCGGTTAAAAAAAAAAAACTTAAAGAAAAAGGAACTTTTGCGCTAACCAGACAAATTAAATAAAATAAAATATTAGGTGCAGCTGCTAGTGTTAGTCAAAAAAATACAAAGGACCCTAATACAATACATATATAGTGACAAGCGCGCATCCTGACACAGTGTGTATTATACAGTGTGTGTAATCCTTCGTGTTTTGAACCCTATAGGTGTGATATTGAATAATATCCAAAATAATTTATGTGAAAAAAACTTATTGAAGAGTTTGTTATAGTTCCGCTAAATATTGAATTCCCATGCTCCAAACAATATTGTGAAAACAATATAGTAAAAAATGTTGGTATAGTGACACCAGCCACAATGTTGCTAAAAAAACTTTTGGTCAGCAACAATGTAGCATCCACTCATTACTCAAAATAATATTGTGAACATCATATGGTGAAATATAGTGGTATAGTGACACCAGCCACAATGTTGCAAAAAGACTCTTTGGTCAGCAACAATGTAGTATTCACTCCACACCTCAAAAATAGTGCTAGAAAAAAAATAAATAGTCTGTCAGTGAGAACTTCTTCCCCTGAATATCCTGTGTAAGGATTTAAACAATAAAAAATATGTATTCAAACTCAGTCCTCATAGAAATATATATTATGCTGATGATGAAATAAATCTTCTACTGGAATACAGCGATGATCTTCCTATTCAGAAAATATAGTAGAAGAGGCCGCTTACCGGATCAGATGGATCTCTGGTTAGGGAGATCAAACAAGCTTGTTGCATTAGCCTGCCGGCTTCCCTGATTATCACCTGGATGTCAGTTGTAGGATCTTCATCCACTTTACCCAATCCACAGAACAGGTATCCTCTGTTTTTGGTATACAGGATTTCACAACTCCAGAATGATTTTAAGTCTTTGAATTATCCATAGTATAGCCAAACACCTCAGTGGGAACAAAGCGGGAGAAACTCCATAGTGCAGATGTGTATTTCAAAAAAATTTATTTTAAAAACTTTTTCACAGTCACTTCAACAAATTCCACTGCAGTTAATCACAGCAATGACACACAGCACTCTAGGAACCGCAAAGCAACAACTTCAAAAGTGCACAGCAAACGGGAACCAGATAAAAAACAGTTAAAAAAACAGCTAAAAAGTTCAACTGCAAATTTTAGCAGACATGCAGCGAGGGAGCAAACCGACTGACTGCATGGGGGAAAAAAAACACTATAAAAACGTGATGGCATCACAGCCTCTAGCTCCACAGGAAGCCTGTTTAGGGGAAACATGTCGGGTGGAGCTAGAGGCTGTGATGCCATCACGTTTTTATAGTGTTTTTTTTCCCCATGCAGTCAGTCTGTTTGCTCCCTCGCTGCATGTCTGCTAAAATTTGCAGTTGAACTTTTTAGCTGTTTTTTATCTGGTTCCCGTTTGCTGTGCACTTTTGAAGTTGTTGCTTTGCGGTTCCTAGAGTGCTGTGTGTCATTGCTGTGATTAACTGCAGTGGAATTTGTTGAAGTGACTGTGAAAAAGTTTTTAAAATAAATTTTTTTGAAATACACTCTGCACTATGGAGTTTCTCCCGCTTTGTTCCCACTGAGGTGTTTGGCTATACTATGGATAATTCAAAGACTTAAAATCATTCTGGAGTTGTGAAATCCTGTATACCAAAAACAGAGGATACCTGTTCTGTGGATTGGGTAAAGTGGATGAAGATCCTACAACTGACATCCAGGTGATAATCAGGGAAGCCGGCAGGCTAATGCAACAAGCTTGTTTGATCTCCCTAACCAGAGATCCATCTGATCCGGTAAGCGGCCTCTTCTACTATATTTTCTGAATAGGAAGATCATCGCTGTATTCCAGTAGAAGATTTATTTCATCATCAGCATAATATATATTTCTATGAGGACTGAGTTTGAATACATATTTTTTATTGTTTAAATCCTTACACAGGATATTCAGGGGAAGAAGTTCTCACTGACAGACTATTTATTTTTTTTCTAGCACTATTTTTGAGGTGTGGAGTGAATACTACATTGTTGCTGACCAAAGAGTCTTTTTGCAACATTGTGGCTGGTGTCACTATACCACTATATTTCACCATATGATGTTCACAATATTATTTTGAGTAATGAGTGGATGCTACATTGTTGCTGACCAAAAGTTTTTTTAGCAACATTGTGGCTGGTGTCACTATACCAACATTTTTTACTATATTGTTTTCACAATATTGTTTGGAGCATGGGAATTCAATATTTAGCGGAACTATAACAAACTCTTCAATAAGTTTTTTTCACATAAATTATTTTGGATATTTATTATTCAATATCACACCTATAGGGTTCAAAACACTAAGGATTACACACACTGTATAATACACACTGTGTCAGGATGCGCGCTTGTCACTATATATGTAAAAAAAAAAAAAACTGTCTGACATTCGGCCCGTGTGTATGTCATCCTGTCTGACAGGAGCTGGCCAGTCTGTCAGATGAGCATTTATTATTTTTTTTTTTTTATATGCTGGAAAACCAGCAGCCGAACGACTCTCGATCAGCACTCAGCCAATGGCAGAGAGTGCAGATCAGAGTGTTCTGGTGGGGGGCCGTCGCCCTGTCAGAACACAACAGCTTAGCAGGGGAGATCGCTATACTACCTTTTGCATAGTTAGTACAGCGGTTCCGACTGTAGCTGATAGAGTGTGTTGTTTTTTTTTTTTTTTTTCCAATTAGCTGGGTTGAACGAAAAAAAAAACTCAGTTTGTACCAGGCTTTACTCTCCAAACCCTTTGCATTCCACATAAATATTCCATTTAGGAATAAAATGTAAGAACCACTAAAAGCATAGTTGCCAACATTGTAAAAAAAATTTTAGGGACACTTTTTTGGCTGTAGGCGGAGTCTTGTTATAATTAAGGGCGGGGCATGCGTTTGTGGGCATGGCACAGGGAAAAGAAAAAGTGTCGCATCAAAAATTGGCGTGGTTTATGCAAAATAGTGGGCGTGTCTTAAATGGGCGTGGCTCAAAGGGGTTGTGGTTCGAGTCTGAGATGAATGAGGGATGGAGAGGGAAAGTGGGGGGGAGAGGGATGGATGGACAGCAGTCCCAGATCCTACACAACAACGGAAATATGTGTATTCTAGAAAGTTTAACAATCGGCAGATAAAGATACTCCAAACACCTGGTGTTAGCACTTCAATCATCCTGGCACCATGGTTGTTATGGTGTCAGGATGATTGAAATGCATTATTTCTATTTATTACATTGTAATAAAAAATGAAATCATTCAACTCATCATAATGCTGAATCAGTGGGATCCCTGAGCGTGTCACCTGCCACCAGCCGTCCGTCCTTGCATCAGGTGCCCCCAGCGGAGTCCGTCCTTGCATCAGGTGCCCCCAGCGGAGCCCCCCTCTTGCATCAGTAGTCTCCCCCCCCCCCCCCCCCCTCACACTAGGAGTCCCCAGCGGAGCACCCCCTCACACCAGAGCGGAGCCCCCCCTCACACCAGGACTGTCTGCGCACCAAGTTTTGTTTCTTAAATATAAGACTTCATCTGACACACGGGGCAGAGGGGCGATGGCGGCAGATGATCACATCATTGTGTTCAGTGGAGAGTGGGGAGGGGCCGCCAATCCCTGCAGCCAATAGGCTTCAGTGTACAATAGAATTTTCTATTTGTACACTGAAGAGAGACGCTGATTGGCTGCCCCTCTCCTCTGCACTGAACACAAGGGAAAATAACACTCGTGGTGGCGGCGGTGGCCATGTTTGTGTAACCGCTTATGTTTTTTAGCAAAAACATTCCCGATTTTCTCGGGACAAACTCAAAACCCCAGGAAAATTATCGGGACAAGCTTAAATCGGGACAAGGGTCCCAAATTCGGGATTGTCCCGGGAAAATCTGGACTGTTGGCAACTATGCTAAAAGCAAAAACTTTTATTTGATTTTTTTTTTTTTTTTTTCAGGTTTCCTTTTCTTTCTCTTTCTCCTTTCTTCTTTCATTTCTTCCTGTCCTCCATTGCTTCCTTAAAAAATAGTCTCTGTGGAGCCTTTCCCACCAGAGGGGTTAGGTGCCCTGTCCACTGTAGATCTCTCTTATTGTTCCCAGGAAGCGGAACTCCTCTACCTGCCCAACCTCCATTCCATCGATCACCACTGGCCCATAACTTCCTTTCTTTTCCTAAAGGCAATTATTCCCTTTATCTTAAAGTGGTTGTTAAGCCACTTGTATAAAAAGCTCCCATCCCCTCTGTATTAGAACAATAAGTTCCCCTGTGTCTGTGTTCTATCATAAATATGGTTATCTGTACTGATAACACAATGTCGTCTTGTGATCATGTGACTCCTCTCTCCTCTCCCCGGCTGACAGTTCCAGTGGGCGGGGCTGAGCACTGCTGCTGGCGTCAGCCGGGGGAGAGGAGAGACAGCCGAGGAGTCGCGTGATTGCAGGAAGACGCTGTGTTATCACTACAGATAAGCATATTTATGATATAACAGAGATGCAGGGGAACTTTTGGTTCTAATACAGAGGGCATGGGAGGCAGTCGCTGACACAAGCAGACAGTCAGAGAGGGGAGTGGGGAGATGGCGGAGAGGACACAGGATACAGAGAGCAGGGCTGATGGAGGTACGTATGCTGACAACGGTGTCGGGGCTCAGCAGCCCTGATATATTGTGGTCTGCATATAGGGGAAGGGCATAGCCAGGCAGGATCAGACAGGTATTACAGGTGATACAGGGGGCCAAATGACACAGCACAAGTGCTGTGCTGTATAACATGCTTTAAGGGAACAGGATTTGTGTTTTTTAACCTCCCCCCAAAAAATTAAACACTTTAGGCTGACCACACATTAGACCAGGGGTCTCCAAACTTTCTAAACTAAGGGCTAGTTTACTGTTCTTCAAAATTAAGGGGGAGCCGCACTGTGGCCAACAGGAGTAGAAAATGTCCTGATGTCAATGGGAGTAAACAATACCCCAATCATAGATGTCAGTGGGAGAAACGGTTCGTTTCATTGGCGTCTGTGGGAGGAATAGTGCCCCATCGTTGGCGTCGGTGGGAGGAATAGTGCCCCATCATTGGCGTCGGTGGAAGGAATAGTGCCCCATTGGCAGTGGTAGGAACTACTCCCCACTGCTGCTTATAGTAGGGGGAATAATGCCCCAAGGGCTGGATGAAAGCAAGCCAAGGTCCACATTTGGCCCCAGGGCCGCCGTTTGTAGACCATTACATTATACAATTGTCTTGTACAATTTTCCTTTTAGGTTTACCAAAACCTTATATGAAGTTAAACCTAAACATAAATTTGTATGCAATCAGGCCGGTCCTTACACTACATAATTTGAAGGTAAATCTAAAAGAAATTGACTAAGAAAATTGTATAATGTACGGCCAGCTTTAGCTCCATTTAGCTTTTAACCACTTTAGGACTTCCCACAGTACACTGGCACACCGCAACCATAACTGTTCCCGGTACCCGCTATCACATGATCACAATGTATACATAACTGACCCCTTTCCAAAAAGGGGTAATTTTGGGGAGTATTTGTACTGTCCTGGCATTTTAAGGTCCTCAGGAAATGAGACAGGCCATCAGTACATCGGGAGTCATCAATTTTCATCTCTCTATCTCTCTCACAGTTTGTCGAGGCTATAACTTTAACACAAACAAACTGCTTAGCGACAGCCCATCGTAGATATACTGTGGCAGGGCGGCCGCTCTGCGTCAGATCACGTACTCCTGATATGACACTTCCAGGTCTAAAGTGTGCGCGCCGCCGGCGACCCGCTCCTGCTGTAATTGTACACAGCGGGAGCCATCCGGTGGGCCCAGCGGGCGCGATGTCCACCGGGACCCGACGATCATTCAGGAGAAAGGCAGAACAGCGGTCTGCCTATGTAAACAAGGCAGATCGCCATTCTGTGAGCAGGGAATGTGCTGATCTTGTGTTCCTGGTAAGCAGGAACAGGATCTTTACATTCTCCGATTCAAAGGACCTCCCACACAGTTAGTAATCACTCCCAGGGAACACATTTAAAGGGGAAGTAAACTCAAAGGCATAATTTGTACCTAATAGGTAAGGCTTGCCTACAGTGAGGGGGGGAAGTATTTGATCCCCTGCTGATTTCATACGATTGCCCACTGACAAAGAAATTCAGTCTATAATGTTAATGGTCAGTTTATTATAACAGTAAGAGACCGAATAACAAAGATATCCAGAAAAATGCATTTCAAAGTTATAAATTGATTTGCATTTTAATGAGTGGACCCCTTCGCAAAACATGACTTAGTACTTGGTGGCAAAACCCTTGTTGGCAATCAGAGGTCAGACGTTTCCTGTAGTTGGCCACCAGGTTTGCACACATCTCGGGAGGGATTTTGTCCCACTCCTCTTTGCAGATCCTCTCCCAAGTCATTAAGGTTTCGAGGCTGATGTTTGGTAACTCGAACCTTCAGCTCCCTCCAGATATTTTCTATGGGATTAAGGTCTGGAGACTGGCTAGGCCACTGCAGAACCTTAATGTGCTTCTTCTTCAGCCACTTGGCCGTGTGTTTTGGGTCATTGTCATGCTGGAATACCCATCTATTACCCATTTTCAATGCCCTGGCTGAGGAAAGGAGATTCTCACTCAAGATTTGACAGTAAATGGCACCGTCCATCGTCCCTTTTTGATGCAGTGAAGTTGTCCTGTCCCCTTAGCAGAAAAACACCCCCAAAACATAATGTTTCCACCTCCATGATGGTGGGTATGGTGTTCTTGTTCATAGGCAGCATTCCACCACCTCCTCCAAACACGACGAGTTGAGTTGATGCAAAAGAGCTTGATTTTGGTCTCATCTGACCACAACACTTTCACCCAGTTCTCCTCTGAATCATTCAGATGTTCATTAGCAAAGTTCAGACGGGCCTGTACATGTGTTTCTTGAGCAGGGGGACCTTGCAGGCACTGCAGGATTTCAGTTCTTCATGTCGTAGTGTGTTATCAATTGTTTTCTTGGTGACTATGGTCCCAGCTGCCTTGAGATCATTGACAAGATTTTCCCATGTAGTTCTGGGCTGATTGCTCACCATTCTCATGATCATTGAAACTCCCACGAGGTGAGCCCTTGTTTTGAGCCCCAGACCGAGGGAAATTGACAGTTATTTTGTGTTTCTTCCATTTGTGAATAATCGTGCCAACTGTTGTCACCCTCTCGACAAGCTGCTTGGCGATGGTCTTGTAGCCCATTCCAGCCTTGTGTAGGTCTACAATCTTGTCTCTGACACCCTTGGACAGCTTTTTGGTCTTGGCCATGGTGGAGAGATTGGAATCTGATTGCTTCTGTGGACGGGTGTCTCTTATACAGGTAACAAGCTGAGACTAGAAGCAATCCCTTTAAGAGTGCTCCTAATTCCTGCTCATTACCTGTAGAAAAGACACCTGGGAGCCAGAAATCTTGCTGATATGATAGGGGATCAAATACTTATTTCACTCATTTTAAAATGCAAATCAATTTATAACTTTTTGAAATGCGTTTTTTCTGGATTTTTTTTGTTGTTGTTAATCTGTCTCTCACCATTATAATACACTGACCATTAAAATTAGACTGATCATTTTTTGTCAGTGAGCAAACTTACAAAATCAGCAGGAGGTCAAATACTCTTTCCCCTCACTGTATAGGTACTGTAAATATATCATAAACATGTACCGTTTAGGAGAGATTTACATTACATGCAGCTGATGACTTCATTGGTGCATGCGCTCTGAAGGAACGGCACTGTGACGTGAATGTTGGCTCCCCCGTGCATGCAATGTCATCACGGCTCTGCCTGTCACACAGCCGGAGTCCCGCTGACCCAGAAGGAAGGACGGGTGAAGATGGATGGATCGCTGGAGGGCTTCCTTTTCAGGTAAGTTTCACATAATGTGCTAGTATACGTATGCCTCTTTACTGGCAGGTCCAAAAATAAAACCGTGGTTTACAACCACTTTAACCCTTTGATCGCCCCTGATGTTAACCCCTTCCCTGCCAGTGTCATTAGTACAGTAATATTGCAGCCCCGCTATAAGTCGCTGATTGCTGGCATTACTAGTAAAAATAATATATATATATATAATATATAAATTTTTATATATATATATATATATATATATATATATATATATATATAAAATTTTTTTTTTTTTTACTTTTATATTCCATAGTTTGTAGGCACTGTAACTTTTGCACAAACCAATTAATATACATGTATTAGGATTTTTTTAATTTATTTTTTTACCACATAAATTGATGAAGAAATTGGATTCTTTTACATTTTTTTTTTTTTATTGGGAATGTTTTAGAGCAGAACATAATACAATTTTTTTTTTTTTTTTTTTTTTTTTTCAAAATTGTCTTTTTTTTTTTTGTATATAGCACAAAAAATAAGAACCGCAGAGGTGATCAAAATACCACCAAAAAATCTCTATAGGAAAAAAGGACATACATTTTATTTGGGTACAGCGTTGCACGACCGCGCAATTGTCAGTTAAAGTAACGCAGTGCCGTATCACAAAAAAATGGCCTGGTCATAAAGGGGCGGAGCTCAAGTGGTTAATATACACTGATTGGGATTTTTTTTCTAAAAAAATCATGTAACAGAATACATTTTGGACTCAATTTATGAAGAAATCTGATTTTATTGGATAGGTAGGGAGGACCCTCACCATGCCAACATGATTTTATTGGATATGTTTTATAACAAAGTAGAAAATATCTTATTTTTAAAAAAAAATTCCGTCTTTTTTAATTTTTATACAATAAAAAATTCTGTGGTGATCAAATACCACCAAAAGCAAGCTCTGTTTGTGTTAAAAAAAATATCTAAATACTGTATATCATTTGCATACATTGTTGCATGATCGTCCAATTGCCAGTTAAATGAATGCAGTGCTAAATAGCAGAAAATGGCCTGGTCATGAAGGGGGTAAAACCTTCTAGAGCTCAAGTGGTAAAATAAAGATCGATTTTTTTGTTTTTGTCCAGTCTGTGTCTTACCTCCTGTCTGTTAAGTAATAAACGCATCATTTTTCCATTGAACACTTGCAAAGTTTTATACATATGGGGACCTACTGTATGGCATCACATATGATGTGGTGATGTGATTGGCAGTTGTATGTGGCGCAAGTTGTAGACGCAGGAGTCTCAAACTGGTGGCCCTCCAGCTGTTGCAGAACTACAATTCCCATGAGGCATTGCAAGGCTGATAGTTACAAGCATGACTCCTATAGGCAGAGAATGATGGGACTTGTATTACGCACAGGGCCGGTCCTAGACGGGGTGCACGGGGTGCAGTGCACCCAGGCGCCAGAAAGGTGGGGGCGCTGAAGCGCCGGAGTGCTCCCTTCCCTCCTCCTCCTCTTGATTGCCTACGGCGGCGGCGCTCTCCGCCGGTGTTAAAAGAAGAAAGGCGCCGCCGCCGCTGTGTGTGCTGCTCATGCCCCTCCCTCCTGAGCGGCTGGTCTCTGCGTGGAGAGAGACCAGCCGCACAGTGATGTCGCGCGGGGCGGGGTGGGAGCGGAGGAGAGGAGCGGTATGTGCCCGACACATTCTGCTCTGTGTCTCTCACTCCTGCCTACTTTAAACTCCTCTGCTCTTCACCCGGGCGGCGCGGCCGGCTGCACACTGTTCTCTCCTCTTTAGCTGCCGCCCGGGTGTATATATGTACCCTAATGGGGGAGGGGGGGCTGTACTAATGGAGGGGACGCTGTACTAATGGAGGGGGACTGTACTAATGGAGGGGGGCTGTACTAATGGAGGGGGCGCTGTACTAATGGAGGGGGGCTGTACTAATGGAGGGGGGCTGTACTAATGGAGGGGACGCTGTACTAATGGAGGGGACGCTGTACTAATGGAGGGGACGCTGTACTAATGGAGGGGACGCTGTACTAATGGAGGGGACGCTGTACTAATGGAGGGGACGCTGTACTAATGGAGGGGACGCTGTACTAATGGAGGGGACGCTGTACTAATGGAGGGGACGCTGTACTAATGGAGGGGACGCTGTACTAATGGAGGGGACGCTGTACTAATGGAGGGGACGCTGTACTAATGGAGGGGGACGCTGTACTAATGGAGGGGGACGCTGTACTAATGGAGTGGGGGCTGTACTAATGGAGTGGGGGCTGTACTAATGGAGTGGGGGCTGTACTAATGGAGTGGGGGCTGTACTAATGGAGTGGGGGCTGTACTAATGGAGTGGGGGCTGTACTAATGGAGTGGGGGCTGTACTAATGGAGTGGGGGCTGTACTAATGGAGTGGGGGCTGTACTAATGGAGTGGGGGCTGTACTAATGGAGTGGGGGCTGTACTAATGGAGTGGGGGCTGTACTAATGGAGTGGGGGCTGTACTAATGGAGTGGGGGCTGTACTAATGGAGTGGGGGCTGTACTAATGGAGTGGGGGCTGTACTAATGGAGTGGGGGCTGTACTAATGGAGTGGGGGCTGTACTAATGGAGTGGGGGCTGTACTAATGGAGTGGGGGCTGTACTAATGGAGTGGGGGCTGTACTAATGGAGTGGGGGCTGTACTAATGGAGTGGGGGCTGTACTAATGGAGTGGGGGCTGTACTAATGGAGTGGGGGCTGTACTAATGGAGTGGGGGCTGTACTAATGGAGTGGGGGCTGTACTAATGATGGGGGGGTCTGTACTAATGGGGTCTGCACTAATGGAGAGGGGGTCTGTATTAATGGGGTCTGTACAAATGGGGTCTGTACTAATAATGGGGGGGTCTGTACAAATGGGGTCTGTACTAATAATGGGGGGGTCTGTACAAATGGGGTCTGTACTAATAATGGGGGGGTCTGTACAAATGGGGTCTGTACTAATAATGGGGGGGTCTGTACAAATGGGGTCTGTACTAATAATGGGGGGGTCTGTACAAATGGGGTCTGTACTAATGGAGAGGGGGTCTGTACTAATGGGGTCTGCACTAATGGAGAGGGGGTCTGTATTAATGGGGTCTGTACAAATGGGGTCTGTACTAATAATGGGGGGGTCTGTACAAATGGGGTCTGTACTAATGGAGAGGGGGTCTGTACTAATGGGGTCTGTACTAATGGAGAGGGGGTCTGTACTAATGGAGGGGGGTCTGTACTAATGGAGGGGGGGCTGTACTAATGGAGGGGGGGCTGTACTATTGGAGGGGGGTCTGTACTAATGGGGTCTGTACTAATGGAGAGGGGGTCTGTACTAATGGGGTCTGTACTAATGGAGAGGGGGTCTGTACTAATGGAGGGGGGTCTGTACTAATGGGGTCTGTACTAATGGAGGGGGGTCTGTACTAATGGGGTCTGTACTAATGGAGGGGGGCTGTACTAATGGGGTCTGTACTAATGGGGTCTGTACTAATGGGGTCTGTACTAATGGAGGGGGGTCTGTACTAATGGTGGGGTCTGTACTAATGGAGGGGGGGGTCTGTACTAATGGTGGGGTCTGTACTAATGGAGAGGGGATCTGTACTAATGGGGTCTGTACTAATATGGGGGTCTCTACTAATGGAGGGGGGTCTGTCCTGGGGGGTCTGTATTAATGGAGAGGGGGTCTGTCCTGGGGGGTCTGTACTAATGGAGGGGGGTCTGTCCTGGGGGGTCTGTACTAATGGAGAGGGGGTCTGTACTAATGGAGAGGGGGTCTGTACTAATGGAGAGGGGGTCTGTACTAATGGAGAGGGGGTCTGTACTAATGGAGAGGGGGTCTGTACTAATGGAGGGGGTCTGTCCTGGGGGGTCTGTACTAATGGAGAGGGGGTCTGTACTAATGGAGGGGGGGTCTGTACTAATGGGGTCTGTACTAATGGAGGGGGGTCTTTACTAATATGGGGGTCTCTACTAATGGAGGGGGGTCTGTCCTGGGGGGTCTGTACTAATGGGGGGGTCTGTACTAATGGAGGGGGGTCTGTACTAATGGAGGGGGGTCTGTCCTGGGGGGTCTGTACTAATGGAAAAGAAAAAAGGAGCAGAGAAGAGGATTGTGGGACATATAGTCCCGAGAACTGGCAGCCCCACTGTAACACGGAAACTGCAGCCCACACAGCATGCTCAGCTGAATGGGAAAGAGAGAGACAGGAGCCTGGGAAAGTTTTCAGGGAAGTACACCCAGGGCTCCAGAGGGAGCGGACAGTGCTGAGAGAACACCATCAGAGAGAGAACCCCGCTGCCCTGCGCCACCAGAGGGAAAGCCACACAGCCTAGTGCCATCGCTGGCATTGAAAGGAATGGAGTCATTGCAGGAATACAGCGGAGTCACCATGGGCAATTCAGAGTGAGCTGACTCCTGATCAGAGGAACCGTTGCTGTATCGCTGGGTCAGGTGAGAGGGCCGATCGGCCAATATGTACTATGTCTGCAGTCTCTGACCATCTCCTGTATTATGTCTGCAGTCTCTGACCATCTCCTGTATTATGTCTGCAATCTCTGTTCATCTCCTGTACTATGTCTGCAGTCTCTGATCATCTCTTGTATTATATCTGCAATCTCTGATCATCTCCTGTACTATGTCTGCAGTCTCTGATCATCTCCTGTACAATATCTGCAGTCTCTGATCATCTCCTGTATCATGTCTGCAGTCTCTGATCATCTCTTTTATTATGTCTGCAGTCTCTGATCATCTCCTGTACTATGTCTGCAGTCTCTGATCATCTCCTGTACAATATCTGCAGTCTCTGATCATCTCCTGTACAATGTCTGCAGTCTCTGATCATCTCCTGTACTATGTCTGCAGTCTCTGATCATCTCCTGTACAATATCTGCAGTCTCTGATGATCTCCTGTACCATGTCTGCAGTCTCTGACCATCTCCTGTACTATGTCTGCAGTCTCTGATCATCTCCTGTACTATGTCTGCAGTCTCTGATCATCTCCTGTACTATGTCTGCAGTCTCTGACCATCTCCTGTACTATGTCTGCAGTCTCTGATCATCTCCTGTACTATGTCTGCAGTCTCTGATAATCTCCTGTACTATGTCTGCAGTCTCTGACCATCTCCTGTACTATGTCTGCAGTCTCTGACCATCTCCTGTACTATGTCTGCAGTCTCTGATCATCTCCTGTACTGTGTCTGCAGTCTCTGACCATCTCCTGTACTATGTCTGCAGTCTCTGACCATCTCCTGTACTATGTCTGCAGTCTCTGATCATCTCCTGTACTATGTCTGCAGTCTGACCATCTCCTGTACTATGTCTGCAGTCTCTGATCATCTCCTGTACTGTGTCTGCAGTCTCTGACCATCTCCTGTACTATGTCTGCAGTCTCTGACCATCTCCTGTACTATGTCTGCAGTCTGACCATCTCCTGTACTATGTCTGCAGTCTCTGATCATCTCCTGTACCATGTCTGCAGTCTCTGATCATCCCCTGTACTATGTCTGCAGTCTCTGATCATCCCCTGTACTATGTCTGCAGTCTCTGATCATCCCCTGTACTATGTCTGCAGTCTCTGACCATCTCCTGTACTATGTCTGCAGTCTCTGATCCTCTCCTGTACTATGTCTGGGGGCTCTTTCTAACAGACTCTCTAACAGAAGCCCTCTTTGTGTGCATCAGAGAGACTCCCCTCCAGGTCTCATTAGTGTACGCTCTTCCTGTATTTTTTTTTATTGTTAAAAGATCATGGGAGGATCCTAGGGTAACAAAGAGTTCTTAGGAGAGCATCTCTGTGTTTGAGTCATTGCCATAGAAACATTTGTAAAGGGGAGGAGTTGGTAAGATGACCACGCCCATGTGGGGGCGCAAAAAATATTTCTGCACCCAGGCGCCGGTGACCCTAGGATCGGCCCTGATTACGCAACAGCTGGAGGGGGCCGCCTGGTTTGAGATCCCTGTTGTAGACAAAAACAAAGAATAAAGAGACCCGGTCACCACCCTTTCCCCTGACAACTAAACACGGGCTGATAATTTGTATATTACATGTCCTTACAGAAGCACTGCCTGCTGCAGCAAGTTTGGAGTTCTAAGCCAAGACATCACTTCCCCAATTCTACAGGAATTTTTTTTTTTTTTTTTTTTTTCTGTTCCCAATGACAGTTTCTACTTATCCCTCCTGTTTTCTTACAAATACCATTGCCTAATGTTTTCTTTATATAGATGTGCACATTCTTTTTCCATGTTGAAACCCAATGGCTTTTACAATTGAATTTGATGTCTACCCCAATTTATTGTGTACAAGACCCCTAAATGTCTCCACAGAAATTTGTATTTGGTGGTTAAAATGCTGATCTTTCCACAACTCGTCTTTATAAATTTATCATACTGGTACATAAGATCTATATACTTGAGACTCATTGGAGCTGTGGGAACTTTGTCAGTTTGATTTTTATAAAGAAGACAGCCTGCACAAGAAATATCTACAGTGGGGATGGAAAGTATTCAGACCCCCTTAAATTTTTCACGCTGTTATATTGCAGCCATTTTCTAAAATCATTTAAGTTCATTTTCTTCCTCATTATTGTACACACAGCACCCCATATTGACAGAAAAACACAGAATTGTTGACATTTTTGCAGATTTATTAAAAAAAGAAAAACTGAAATATCACATGGTCCTAAGTATTCAGACCCTTTGCTCAGTATTTAGTAGAAGCACCCATTTGATCTAATACAGCCATGAGTCTTTTTGTGAAAGATGCAACAAGTTTTTCACACCTGGATTTGGGGACCCTCTGCCATTCCTCCTTGCAGATCCTCTCCAGTTCTGTCGGGATGGATGGTAAACGTTGGTGGACAGCCATTTTTAGGTCTCTCCAGAGATGCTCAATTGGGTTTAAGTCAGGGCTCTGGCTGGGCCATTCAAGAACAGTCACGGAGTTGTTGTGAAGCCATGCCTTTGTTATTTTAGCTGTGTGTTTAGGGTTATTGTCTTGTTGGAAGGTAAACCTTCGGCCCAGTCTGAGGTCCTTAGCACTCTGGAGAAGGTTTTCATCCAGGATATCCCTGTACTTGGCCACATTCATCTTTCCCTCGATTGCAACCAGTTGTCCTGTCCCTGCAGCTGAAAAACACCCCCACAGCATGATGCTGCCACCACCATGCTTCACTGTTGGCACTGTATTGGACAGGTGATGAGCAGTGCCTGGTTTTCTCCACACATACCGCTTAGAATTAAGGCCAAAAAGTTCTATCTTGGTCTCATCAGAGCAGAGAATCTTATTTCTCACCATCTTGGAGTCCTTCATGTGTTTTTTTTTTTTTTTTTAGCAAACTCCATGCGGGCTTTCATGTGTCTTGCACTGAGAGGCTTCCGTCGGGCCACTCTGCCATAAAGCCCCGACTGGTGGAGGGCTGCATTGATGGTTGACTTTCTACAACTTTCTCCCATTTCCCGACTGCATCTCTGGAGCTCAGCCACAGTGATCTTTGGGTTCTTCTTTACCTCTCTCACCAAGGCTCTTCTCCCCCGATAGCTCAGTTTGGCCGGACGGCCAGCTCTAAGAAGGGTTCTGGTCGTCCGTCCCAAACGTCCATTTAAGGATTATGGAGGCCACTGTACTCTTAGGAACCTTAAGTGCAGCAGAATTTTTTTTGTAACCTTGGCCAGATCTGTGCCTTGCCACAATTCTGTCTCTGAGCTCGGGCGGTAAAGCGCCATTATTATTATTAGCCGTTTTAGCAGCGGGATTGGGCCGCTAGCGGGGCGGTTTTACCCCCCATCGTTTTAGCGGCCAAGAAAGGGTTAAAAACCACTGCAAAGCACCTCTGCATTGGCGCTTTGCCGGCGGTATAGCCACGCTGCCCCATTGATTTCACCGCTCCAAAGATGCTGCTAGCAGGACTTTTTTTCCCGTCCTGACAACGCACCGCTGCAGTGTGAAAGCCCTTGGGCTTGTGCTGTGTAATTTGCCCTTTCTATTACCTGAAATACCTGGTTGATCCTGCCTGGTTCTGCCCTCCCCCTGTAAACTGACCACGGTTTATCATGGCTGCTGAGCCCTGACACCATGGTCAGTTTACGTGCCTCCGTCATCTGCTGTGTCTCCTCTTACCCCCCCCCCCCAGCCTGTCAGCTCATATCTGCTCTACGATCCTCCCCTCCTGCTAAAATAAGTGTCAGGTCCCTATAATACACTCTTAGATAACACTATGTGCCCCACTGTCTTTTTATTAAAAAACAAACAAACTGTTTTTACCTTTTATTTTAGAGTGCCTCCCGGCGCTCATGTGACTTCTCAGCAGAAGTTCTCGGCCCCTCCCACTGTAGCCGTTTTACTGGGAGAGGAGGTAGAAGGTAGAAATTGGCTTTTTTAAATAAGACATACAGTGGGGCACATATTGCTCTCTAACAGAGTGGCTTGTAGGGACATAACAAGTGGCTTTACAACCACTTTAAAGGGGAGGATTTACTAAAACTGGAGCAATCAAAATCTTGTGCAGCTGTCCATGGTAGCCGATCAGTTTCTAACTTCAGCTTGTTTAAATAAGCTTTGGCAATAAAACCTGGAAACTGATTTCTATGCAGAACCGCACCAGATTTTGCACTCTCTAGCTTTACAAAACCCCCAAAGTGTCATTAACCACTTGCCGACCAGCCGTTGCAGTTGTACTGCGGCAGAATGGCATGGCTGGGCAAAACAAGGTTCTGTAACTTCCCTTCGCCCTGTGGCCACTATGGAGCCAATGCGAGTGCCTGGCGGTCGCAATCGCCAGACAGGCTCCCACGATCACTGCTGACACACAGAGAACCAGTATCTGTGTGTAAACAGTTTCCGGTTCTCTGAGGGGAGAAGAGACAGATCGTCTGTTTATAGAGTGTGAACAGCGATCTTTCATCTCCCCTACAGTCCCCTCCCCCCTTCAGTTGGAACGCACACTAGGGATCACAACCCCTTGATAGCCCTGTTAACCCCTTCCCTGTCAGTGACATTTTTACTGTAATCAGTGCATTTTTATAGCACTGATCGCCAGTGGTCCCAAAAATGTGTCAAAATTGTCCGTGTCTCCCATAATGTCCTAGTCCCAATAAAAAATCGCAGATCGCCGCCATTACTAGTAAAAAAAAAAATAAAAAAAATAAACCTGCCATAAAACTATTCCCTATTTTGTAGACTCTATAACTTTTGCACAAACCAATCAATATCCACTTATTGCATATATATATATATATATATATATATATATATATATATATATATATATATATATATATATATATATATATATATATATGCAATATTATATAATTTTTTTTTTTTTTACTAAAAATATGTAGAAGAATACATATTGGCCTAAACTATTTATTATAGCAAAATATAAAAAATATTGCTTTTTTTGTTTTTTCAAAATTGTTGCCTTTTTTTGTTTATAGCTCAAAAAATAAAAACCGCAGAGGTGATCAAATACCACCAAAAGAAAGCTCTATTTGTGGGAAAAAAGGACGTCAACTTTGGGTGCAACGTCGCACGACCGCGCAATTTTCAGTTAAAGCGACACAGTGCCGTATCGCAAAAAGTGCTCTGGTCAGGAAGGGGGTAATATCTTCCGGGGCTGAAGTGGTTAAACTCAAACTTCAAAACTCTCATTACATGCTATATAACAGCGTGTGCATACTCACAAAGTCAATAAAGCATTAATTTTGTGTAGAGTGAAATCTACCTGTTTGATCCTGCCTTCAGCTGTCCCTCCCATCTTTTCTGTGTCTCCATTGCGGCTGAAATTGTGTAGACCAGCTTGTGTGCTCTACTGAGTATGCTCAATTTCAGTTCCCTGCTAAGCTTTTTTTTTTTTTTTTTTTTCCCCTTACCTGTGCAGCCCACATGATATAGAGACACACACATATAGACATCTACACAGTGGTAAATAAGTTGTCGTGGTCGTCGGTCCTCTTCCTCTCTATGGGGGTAGGATATATTATGCTGATTGATTACATTCATTTAGAAACTTGCAAAGAAGCTTAGTTTTATTATAAAGAAGTATGAAATATATCCAAATGTAATTGCTAATACCTGTAAAGTAAAAAAAAAAAAAAAGCCTTGGCTGCAGATACCGTCTGAACAAAATGAAAGCTAGCTAGTGTCAATCATCCTTGACTCCACCTACACCATATCAATGCACCAACAATACACATTAGGCAATAAAAAGTAATTAAAAAAATACACATTTGATGCTCAAAGCTTTATAGAGGGATTTAAACCAGTGTTTTTGATATTTAAAATTTAATTCTGAAACTATTTTCTTAGTCATGTGACTGGCACAGCACCAATCAGGGCTGACCAGACACAGACTTACATTGTAGAATACATACAGCAGCAAAGTAATAGAAGCCCCTCCCAAGGAGCTTTCCCTGCAGATGCCAAAGAACATGGAAAGATTATGTGACTGTACAACAGTGCTGTAGGAAATGAGGTAAAAAAATAGTGGCATGATATACACTCACCAGCCACTGTTGCTGCAGATTTGTTGGCTGCACATCCATGATACTAATCTCCCGTTCCACCACATCCTAAAGGGGCTCAATTGGATTTAGATCTGGTTATTGTGGAGGCCATTGGAGTACAGTGACCTCATTGTCATGTTCAAGAAACCAGTTTGAGATGATTTGAGCTTTGTGACATGGTGCATTATTCTGCTGGAAGTGGTCATCAGAAGATGGATACACTGGAGTCATAAAGGGATGGACATGGTCAGCAACAATACTCAGGTAGGCCGTGGCGTTTAAATGCTTAAGGGGCCCAAAGTGTGCCAAAAAATATCCCCCCACACCATTACCCCACCAGCCTAAACCATTAATACACGGCAGGATGGTTCCATGCTTTCATGTTTACGCCAAATTCTGACCCTACCATCTGAATGTCGCAGCTGAAATCGAGACTCTTCAGACCAGGCAACGTTTTTCCAATCTATTATCCAATTTTTGTGTGCCTGTGCAAATTGTAGCCTCGGTTTACTGTTCTTAGCTGACAGGAGTGGCACCCGGTGTGGTCTTTTGCTGCTGTAGCCCATCTGCTTCAGGGTTCGATGTGTTGTGCGTTCAGAGATTATATTTCTGCATACCTTGGTTGTAACAAGTGCTTATTTAAGCTACTGCTGCCTCTCTATCATCTAGAACCAGTCTGCCCATTCTCCTTTGACCTCTGACATCAAGGCATTTTCGTCCACACAGCTGCCGCTCACAGGATACTTTCTCTTTTTTTGGACCATTCTCTGCAAACACGAGGTGTGTGTGTGTGTGTGTGTGTGTGTGAAAATCCCAGTAGATCAGTAGTTTTTCAAATACTCAGACCAGCCCGTCTGGCACCAACAACCATTTCCACGTTCCAAAAATGGAACTTCCGCTTTTCGGAATTCCCCCTTCCGGTGTCACATTTGGCACCTTTCAGGGGGGAGGGGAGAGCAGATACCTGTATAATCCAGGTATTTGCTCCCACTTCTAGGCATAGATATCTCCGTCCCTCCCGTTGTCTTCTGGGAGACGCACAGGTCCCAGAAGACGGCAGGGACCAGTGAGATGGCGCAGCGTGACTCGCACATGTGCAATAGGGAACCAGGCTGTAAAGCCGTAAGGCATCACTTCCTGATTCCCTTACCAAATATGGCAGCGCCTCCAACCGAGAGCCGAGGGACAGAACGGCTTCGGGGGAGGACATCGCGGGGGCCCTGGACAGGTAAGTGTCCATATTTTAAAAGTCAGCAGCTGCAGTATTTGTAGCTGCTGACTTAAAAAAAAAAAAAAAAAATTGTCAGGACCTCCGCTTTAAATCCCCTTCCTCCCCCATTCTGATGCTAGATTTGAACTTCAGCAAATAGTCTTCACTATGTCTAGATGCCTAAATGCATTGAGTTTCTGCCTTGTGATTGGCTGATTAGCAGTTGGTGTTACCAAGCAATTGAACAGGTGTACCTAATAAAGGTGCCAGTGAGTGTATATGATTTATGTGATTGAATTATAGCAATTAACACTTCTCTGTTTAGTATCATGTTAAACTGCAAAAAAAGCAAGAGCTTTGGCCCTACTTCTTCTTTAAATAGTTTAAGGCTGGGTTCACACTGCGATATGCAAACCAATCCGGGGGTGCCATTTAACTTTTTGTATTGACGCTCCCAGCGATTCGCATATGGCAGTGTGAACTGCCTGTGAGTCAGGTGTGATGCGGGAACTCGCACTGGATTCGCAGGTTTCCCCGCAGCGCACCGATGTGAACCAAGCCTTGAATTATAAATTGTCATGTTTGATTAGTTTGCATTAGAATACAGGCAATAGAAAATTGTGTATAATGACAATAATATGATACCATTCTAGTTCTATCATTTGTCGTTCTACAACACACACACTTTTTTTATGTTGAATTGGAGTCGGATTTCTTTCGCTTTGGAATTCTTTGTTGGTAAAATCACTGAAAACCAAAGTGCCTCTTTTATGAGCGTCTTGCTGTTCTGGGAGCTCTACAAATAGCAGCATGAAATGGACTTGAAAATTCTGTTAGATGTTTTTTCGCTCTGAGAAATTCTGCCAGTTAAGGGTCTGACTGATACCTGTATAATAAGGTGTAGCTTTAGTTTACTGTAGTAAGTACAATGGAACTCAAGTGACGGTAAATACCGTATTTATCGGCGTACAACACGCACAGGGGTATAACATGCACATTCATTTTAAGAGGGACGTTTCAGGAAAAAATCTTACATTTTAAACAAGGAACTTTGAAACAAAATAAGGGTCAGTGGATATCTGCAGGCTCACCAGTGCCATCAATGCAGCCTGATCAATGCCCATCTGCAGCCTCACCATTGCCATCAATGCAGTAGCCTCACCATTGCCATCAATGCAGCAGCTTCACCAATGCCTTCAATGCAGCAGCCTCACCATTGCCTTCAATGCAGCAGCCTGACCATTGCCATCAGTGCTGTCTGATCGATGCCCATCTACAGCCTAGAGGGGAAAGGGAGGGGGGTGGGATGTGCAACGACAGATTACATACAGTGAGAATCTCCTATGATAGACAGAACAGTGGTCCAATGGCGGCCCAGGAGACGGGACTTCCTATTACAGAGGGCACCAAGTAAACAGGAGATTCTCACTGTATGTAATCTGACGGCGCTCGTCCTGCCCCCTCCCTGTCCCCTCCGAGGCAGCTAAAATTGAAGTATTGGCGTATAACACGCACACACTATTTGCACCCAATTTTCTTGGTGAAAAAGTGAGTGTTATACGCCAATAAATACAGTACTTTTGTGTTTTACTTTTTGTGAGACATATGTAAACTTTCAGAATTAAAAATTGTACCTCTGTGAAATAAGAATTTTAATTTTTCAATAGAGAACGGATAAAAAAGCAATTTGTGTTTTCTGTTTGTTTTTTTTAGTTTTTTTTTTTTTTTGTTAAGATAGTTGAAAAAGCTGAAGTTGGTGGACATGTCCAATAGCTCAATCCTTCTGGAAAGAAATTTTTGAATTGGCCTCTATAATGTTCCTAACATTGATATTCCCGGACCCATTCACAGCACTTCTTAACTTGAAACCAGAATCTTTAACTTCTTCTTCACATTTTAAACTTTTTGTTCAACTTTTAACGGCTGTTAAACAAACAATAGCGAAAGCATAGAAATCGCCATCATTGATGTTGGTTGAAACAAAAAACAGAATGAATACAGCGATGTCTCATGCCAAAATGACAGCTACCGATTTTGTAACCAAATCCCAAAATTCAAATAAATATGGAACCCATGGATAAAATGCCACCTACCACCAAATTTTAACGATTCGGTCCTTTTGCCATGGTAACTGATTCTAGAGTTCACTCACCCATTTACTACTTAAACTACTACGATATACATAGCATTGGGGCCTGGTCAGACCTTGTGAACCCTCTCCTAGTTTTATTTCTTTCCCTTCTCCTTCTCTCTTTATTAGTTATTAATTTTTTTATTTTTTTACTTTAATATATTACCTTCCTATATAAGCTCTATATCGGAATGCAATCGACCTATACATTTATCCGCATTAATTATCTGTTTTGATAGATTCTTCTCAACGATAGCATAGATAAGTTAAATAACGCCATTTATTTAGGTCGTATGCAACAGTTTAATTCTGCAAAGATCATTCTTGCCACTCTTTTATAATAGTTCAATATAGAGCTTAATCAACTGTTCCCTTGTGTAAGAAAGTAATGTACTTTCTTTTTGATGTGTAATCAATAAAACCTTTTATGACAAGGAAAAAGCTGAAGTTTTTTTACCTTCATGTATGTATTTCATTCATGAAGGTAAGAAAACCTTCTGTGTGCAGCTCCCCCCCCCCCCCCATGCTTACCTGAGCCCGATCTGGATCCAGCGATGTGAATTAGAGCAGCTGCTTATCTCTTCATTGGCTCAGACACAGAAGTGGGGGCCATTGGCTCTGCGGGGGCGGAGGAGTGAGCATGCTCAGGAGTGAGCATGCGCGAGTGCCCCCAAAGCAAGCTTCAAAAATGAAAAAATCACTAGAATGGGATGTTTGAGGCACAACATATGTCTAAAAACACAATTTATTTGAAATCAATAATCAAAGTCTTTCCATGTTTGCCCACAAAGTATCCTAGTACATTCCAAATATGAAAACAACTTTTGTGATAAAGCAATACATTGAATCAGAAATAAGTAGTTGTGGTCCGATGCGTTTCACGGACATAATTTACTTCTTCAAGAGCTGTAAAAGCGCTTATTCACATAGTGATCTTGAGGAAACCAGTAAATTTTCTCCCAAATACCTCAGGCATGAAAAAGATGTTTAGAATACTCGAGAGGAATACCAATGAGCATACTTTAATTATCAGTCTAAATACAAGCTGAAAGCAGGGATATTCATGCCCAATCAATATAGATTTATAAAAGATGGGATCCCAATAACTGCAGTTAATGGAATATTGCTTTCATCCACACATAGTTATCTTCCTCTAGTGCAACCATATACCTAGAAAGCTGTGCGTATTATACTCCAAAACAGTCCATAAATCAGACTACAAAGTTTTCCTCCTGTTCCATCCCTGGAATGGATCTCTGTCTGTCTGTCTCTGTCTGTCTTCTGTCTGTCTCTGTCTGTCTCTGTCTGTCTCTGTCTGTCTCTGTCTGTCTCTGTCTGTCTCTGTCTGTCTCTGTCTGTCTCTGTCTGTCTCTGTCTGTCTGTGTCTCTCTGTCTCTCTGTGTCTCTCTGTCTCTCTGTGTCTCTCTGTCTCTCTGTGTCTCTCTGTCTCTCTGTGTCTCTCTGTCTCTCTGTGTCTCTCTCTCTCTCTGTGTGTCTCTCTCTCTCTGTGTGTGTCTCTCTCTTCTCTCTCTCTCTCTCTCTCTCTCTCTTCTCTCTCTCTCTCTCTCTCTCTCTCTCTGTCTCTGTCTCTGTCTCTCTCTGTCTCTCTCTGTCTCTCTCTCTGTCTCTCTCTCTCTCTCTCTCTGTCTCTCTCTCTCTGTCTCTCTCTCTCTCTGTCTCTCTCTCTCTCTGTCTCTCTCTCTCTCTGTCTCTCTCTCTCTCTGTCTCTCTCTCTCTCTGTCTCTCTCTCTCTCTGTCTCTCTCTCTCTCTCTGTCTCTCTCTCTCTCTGTCTCTCTCTCTCTCTGTCTCTCTCTCTCTGTCTCTCTCTCTCTGTCTCTCTCTCTCTGTCTCTCTCTCTCTCTCTCTCTCTCTCTCTCTCTCTCCTCTCTCTCTCTCTCTCTCTCTCTGTGTGTCTGTCTCTCTCTCTCTGTGTGTCTGTCTCTCTCTCTCTGTGTGTCTGTCTCTCTCTCTGTGTGTCTGTCTCTCTCTCTGTGTGTCTGTCTCTCTCTCTCTGTGTCTGTCTCTCTCTCTGTGTGTCTGTCTCTCTCTCTGTTGTCTCTCTTCGTGTGTCTGTCTCTCTCTCTGTGTGTCTGTCTCTCTCTCTGTGTGTCTGTCTCTCTCTCTGCGTGTCTGTCTCTCTCTCTGCGTGTCTGTCTCTTCTCTCTGCGTGTCTGTCTCTCTCTGCGTGTCTGTCCTCTCTCTGCGTGTCTGTCTCTCTCTGCGTGTCTGTCTCTCTCTGCGTGTCTGTCTCTCTCTGCGTGTCTGTCTCTCTGCGTGTCTTGTGTTGTCTCTCTCTGTGCTCTCTCTCTCTCTCTCTCTCTGCTGCCTCTCTCTCTCTCTCTCTCTCTCTCTCTCTCTCTCTCTCTCTCTCTCTCTCTCTCTCTGTCTCTCTCTGTCTCTCTCTGTCTGTTGTGTGTGTGTGTCTCTGTCTGTCTGTGTGTGTGTGTGTGTTTTCTGTCTCTGTCTGTCTGTGTGTCGTCTGTGTGTCTCTGTCTCTCTGTCTGTGTGTGTGTGTCTCTGTCTGTCTGTCTGTGTGTGTGTGTCTCTGTCTGTCTGTCTGTGTTGTGTGTGTCTCTGTCTGTCTTTGTGTGTGTGTGTGCTGTGTGTGTGTGTGTGTGTCTCTCTCTCTCTGTGTGTGTGTGTGTCTCTCTCTCTCTCTCTCTCTCTCTCTCTCTCTCTCTCTCTCTCTCTCTCTCTCTCTCTCTCTCTCTCTCTCTCGTCTGTGTGTCTCTCTGTCTCTCTGTCTCTCTGTCTCTCTGTCTCTGTGTCTCTGTGTCTCTCTCTCTGTCTCTCTCTCTCTGTCTCTCTGTCTCTCTCTCTGTCTCTCTCTG